>VDFB02048272.1:0-32398 GCA_007258455.2 Sequoia sempervirens
CTCGATGATTGGTCAATTTATAGTGATAAGGAAAAACATTTGAAAGCCTTAGGTGAGTGCATGGAACGGTGTAGAGCAGCCCACCTTGCCTTGAATCTGAAGAAATGCAGATTTATGGTGCCACAAGGGAAGCTGCTCGGACACATTGTGTGCAAAGTTGGGTTGAAAATTGATCCCGACAAGGTGCGAGTCATCGTACAGATGGAGGCTCCGGAGAACGTCACCGGTGTGAAGTCCTTCCTTGGGCATGTGGGATACTATCGGAGATTTATTAAAATTTTTTCCCAATTGTCGTACCCTCTCGACCTACTGACGAGGAAAGGCCAACCATTTATATGGGCCGAAGAACAGGAGAAGGCATTCCAGGAATTGAAGGATCGATTGATCAGCTCACCCATATTGATGTATCCGGACTGGGGTAAGGAGTTCCACGTACATGTAGATGCCTCTAATTTTGCCATCGGAGCAACCCTAGCACAAGTGGGAGCACACGGGTTGGACCACCCGGTATTCTTTGCCAGTCGGCTACTTTCAAAAGTAGAAAGGAATTACAGTACGACCGAGCGTGAGGCACTAGGAATGGCTTACTCCGTACAGAAGTTTAGGCACTACCTCTTAGCCACGCTGTTCACTTTCTATGTGGATCACCAAGCCTTGATGTACCTGGTGAACAAGCCGATTATCCAAGGACGGGTGAGTAGATGGTTACTTTTGTTGCAAGAATTTACGTTCACCATCATCGTACGACCGGGAAAGAGCCATGTTATTGCCGATCAATTATCTAGAATCCGGTCGGGCGAACCTGTTGAGGGAGGGGTGAATGAAGACTTTCCGGATGCACACTTATTCCAGATTGCAATATTGCCCTCATGGTATGAGAAGATTGGAGAATATTTGTCCACATCCACGTTCCCGAAAGAAATGCCACCAGCCGAAAGAAGGCTTCGTCGCGAAGAGTAAAGACATTCCGGTTAGTCAATGGTTTACTCTACAAGCTGGGACGAGCCGGATCCTCACGGAGATAATGTCGTCGAAGAAAGATACGGCGTACTAAAAGAGTCACATGAAGAATTTGGAGGCCATATGGGACGAATGCCTACGACAAGAAAATTCTCTTAAGCGAGGCCTATGGTGGTGACGATGCACAACGATGCGGGATGTTAAAGTGCGACACTTACCCGAACCGAGGAAACTGTTAAAGTAGCGGGACTTCATGCCACTGAATCCCTCACAGCCACAAGAATTGTTTGAATGATGGGGATTGGATTTCATTGGACCATTGAAGGTGAGTCACCTGCATCGATGTCGATATATTGTGGTTGCTACTGAATATCTGACGAAGTGGGCTGAAGCTCGAGCATTGCCAGACAATACAGTGCAGAGTACGGCAAGATTTATCTATGAGAAAATAGTGACATGGTACGACATCCCCATTCAGATTATGAGTGATCGTGGAGGGCATTTCATTAATCATGTTATCAGGTTGATGGCAATGATTTCGAACTTTTCACAACACAATGAAAGTCCGTACTACCTTGAGCTAATGTGGCGGAGTCTACAAATAAGGTGCTCGTATCAGTGATTCACAAATCATGTGGCGTGGAAGAAGCTGACTGGGAAGAAAGGTTACCAGCCGTCCTATGGGCATATCGTACAACGTACAAGGTAACAACGGGCCACACGCCTTTCCAATTAATGTACAGTCAGGAGGCGGTGATGCCGATGGAGTATATGGTACCAAGCCTGAGGATAGCCGTGGAGAATCGGTTGGGCGATACCGAAAGTTTAAAGGAAAGACTATACCAACTGAATAAGCTGGACGAGCGAAGGGTGATGGCACAATGGGCGACGGAGAACATGCAACGGCGAAGGAAATATTGGCATGACAAGCATCTCCGACGAATGAATTTCCGACCGGGACAGTTAGTTCTGAAATATAACGGCCGTAACGAGATCAAACCGGGGAAGTTTAAAGTTCGTTGGTTGGGACCGTTCCGAGTACGGGAAGTAGGTGACAATGGTTCTATAAAGTTAGAAAATCTAGATGGGTCACTGATATCGGAGGCAATCAACGGATCGAAGTTAAAACCATACCAGGAGAGAAAGGAGAAGAATACTATCGCCATCAACATGTTGGGCTATGCCACAAAGGAAGATTGGCCTGTGCAAAGTGAAGACCCGAGAGAACAAGACTGGGGATTAGGAGGTCCCGGATATGTAGCAGATGCTGTTTGGGCAGAATCAGGCCGAGATCAAATAATTGAAGAAAGGTTGGCAGAGAAGCGAGTGGAAGGAATTGCAGTACCATGGATACACAAGCACCTAACCAATGCAGTGTTCGGAACCCCTGCCCTTTGGCGTCGAATGGGGGGACATTGGCACTATGTAGCCCCCTATGAAGGAGTAAAACGAGGATACGTAGCCAAGGAACTGGACACGGAAGCCCAGGCGGAAAAAGAGAAACAAGAAGGCCATGACCAAAACGAGCATCTGAAGGATGACGAGGAGGTGGACTGGGACGATGAACAATGGGAGGCTTACTTCGAGAAGAAGGCGCCTTGCTTAAAGACAGTGTTGAGGACAGAAGATACATTTGTATCAACGGTGGACGAGTATATAGAAGATCTTTTGAAACACATGCGTCGAGAAAGAAGAAAAATACCAAGGGTTAGGAAGATCGCAACTTAGGATGGTCTCTGGAAAATAATTCCTAACCTGGCGGGACCACCAACAGTACAAGGCGATGATGTTACGTGGTATCAACAATACGGCGGAAGATACATCGACGGAAGTTTTCGAGGTATTGGTCCTGCCCCTTTACTTGATAAATGGTTTGATATAGAATATATAGGAACGTGCTGTGAGGAAGAATGTTATAAAAGGCCACCACACACATGTAAATGGTCCTACACCTCAGAATTAAAAGTTCAGACACACAGCGAAGCTAGAGGGATAAAAAGAAAAGAAGAGAGAAGGGGGGAGAGAGAAAATGAATAGAAGTTGAAAAAATTAAAAAGAAAAGAAGAGAGAAGGGAGGAGAGAAAATGAACTTAAAGTTGAAAAAATAAAAATAGAAAGGAAAAAAAAGCTATGAGACACCTAGTAACAAAGGAAAATAATAGAGTAAATAAGGAAGAACAAGCTTAATGGAAAAAAAAAAAAGAAAAAAGAAAAAAATAAAAGAAATGTGAAGGAAGTCAGAAAAGAAAGCAAAAGAAAGGAGAAAAAATTAAACGACTTGGACATCAGGAAAAGAAGTATTAAAATGCGAGAAATTAAAATACAAACAGTCATCAGAAGAAGTGGGCGCCTAAGGGAGAAAGTGCTCAAATTAAATAAAGTGAAGCGAATTAAAATAAAAGTCTCGGCTATTAAACAAATCGTACGGCCAAGGGAAAAAGTGATCAAATTAAATAAAGTTAGAAATGAAATAAATACAGAAACCCCAATCGTACGGCCATTTAAAGATGAGATAGTTTGGAGAAAGGGAAAAATACAGCGAAATCACAAAGGGAGAGAAGGGAACAAAAGTCCGTACGGATTTATCAGTAGCAGAGGCACGTCAAGCACAGGGTAGATCGTACGACATTTACAAGCTCCTCAGTCTTCATTTTGTTGGTCACTGGAGGTCGCACGACCATTACAAATTGGAATTTGGCCGTGTTCTACATCGCACGGCATTTAAGCAAGCTCTTCAGTCTTCATTATTTTGGTCACTGGAGGTCGTAAGGCCATTACAAATTGAAATTTGTGCCAGGTTCGACATCGTACGGCAGCTTGTTGATTTCTTCCAGGTCGTACGGCATCTTAAGTTCTCCCAGGTCGTACGGCAAGGTTTGGAATCCTCTCAGTTGTACGGAATTTGCAAAGTTGTACGAAATTTCCAGAAGCTCAAAGTTGGACATAATTTGCAAAGTTCTCAGGTCGTACGAAATTCACAGAGTGTTCAAGTCGCAGGGCATTCACCAAGTCTTCAGGCCGTACGGATTTCCCAGGGTTGCCAGGACGTACAGATTTTCCAGAGTTGCTAGGTCGTACGGATTTCACAAAATTGCCAAGTCGTACGGATCTCACAGATCTTGCAAAGCGTATGGATTTCACAAAATTGCCAAATCGTATGGATTTCTCAAGTCGTACGGATTTCACAGTTCCTGCAAAGCGTACGGATTTCTCAAAATTGCCAAATCATACGGCCATCTCAAGTTCAGTCACTTCTCTAGGGCGTACGGCATTTCCAGCCTTTACCAGATTTCGGCAGTTTTGATAATTTCGGCAGTTTTGATAGTTTCGGCAATTTTGATAGTTTTGGCAGTTTTGATAATTTCGGCAATTTCTACAACTGTCTCGAGATTTATAAAATCGGCTGGAATCGCCGAACTGATAGAAAAATGGACAAGGGCAAGAAGGCTGTGCAGCACAAGCCAAAAGTAGCCTCGGCTGGAAAAAGAAAGAGGATGGATGCTGATGGCGAGACAATGACATGGGAGAACTTGACTGGCAACGAGTGCAAACAGTGGTGACGAAGCACTCCTAATGACCACTCCTTGAAGGTTGCGCTTCAACACGCTCGGGTAGACAAAGCTGTGATAGTGCCCTTCTTCAATTCTCGGGAGTTTAAGCCTTGGCTGAAGGCGATGGTAGACAACTATTGCAGGCATACGCACAAATCGGTGATTGATTACAGAGGTTGCCGAGTGACCATTTCATTTTGGCCGCAGGACTTCGAGCGAGTGTTTGGCGTACCGGCTTCTGGAATAGGGGTGAACAAACCTAAGAAGATGACACAGGAGCACAAGGAATTGTTGGTCAAACAGGTGTGTCGAAGTGATTTGACAGCGGAGGAACAAAATACCATATGGAGTGCTGGCAACAGAGGTCTCTGAAAAAACTACTTGGCAACAGCGGAATGGAAGTGTTTGCTCGACCTAATGAAATGCCGACTCACAGGTGCCAGTCGAGCGTCGGATATTGCTATCTGGATGGTGGACTACATGGTCGGACTCTGCGTCGGCCAAGTATATAACTGGGCGAGGCTACTTGCAGAGAGGATGAGAGATTTCTTATCGCAGAGGCATAAGGCTTTCTACATGACCCAGCATGCTATAGCCCTCTTTCTTGATGTCGTTCACACACAGGTGCCAGAAAGCAATTGGGGTCGATTGCGGCCACTTACTCACCTGGATCCTGGGTTGTCGACAGTATTTTACTGGTCTGAACTGGAAGCGAAGCAAGTAGGCGAGGGCACGGCCTCAGGAAAGAAGAGGAAACAGAAGGAGGCGTCGGTGGAAGAGGAAACATCAGAGGAGGAGGCCTCTGAGCAGAGTGATGCATCAGACAGGGAGGAGCCCATTGATTTATCTTCCTCACCCTCGGAGTCTAGTCCACCGGCCGATAAGGAGGTGTCCGTCGCCATAGGGAGTCAGGAAGCAGGAGAGATCGACATACCATTGTTGCAGCCAGTAGGGTTTACTCTTCCCGCACCGCCAGCGAGGAAGAACACACACTCAGTGACATTCACTCTTCCTGTTTCGCCAGTTGGAGCCGGGCGAATGTTGAGGGTAGTTGCTTCACTGCCAGGTCCATCGCCAGGGTGGGCACCACTTGCCACCACGACATCACAGGGGGCAGTCACGGTATCGGCAGGTTCCACTGCCTCGGTTGAGATATTGCCAGCGGCCTATTCCCTTACACCACCGCCAAGATTGGCAGCGTCAGGAGTGGCAACCTCAGTAGCAGGGACTGGCGGAACGATGGCGGCCACTGAGGAGACTACTCCAGCCCTAGGTGCACTCGGAGTAGCCTAGATTGATAGCTGGTTGGGATCAGTAGGCCTCACCTTGGAAGTGGCTGAGCAGCCAGAACAGCGGGAGAAGAGTCCCTCAGAGGGACTAGGGGATGAGGAAGGGCCAGTTGTCCACACTCAGCAAAGTGAGACGGCCAGACTTGGCGAGGATGCACTTGCACACCCTGAGGCTAGCATAGCAGAGGCACCGGGGACGGCCATACATGAGCCTTAGCAGATAGTCGGGGAACTGCCCCAGGAGGAGACGGATATTCGGCGAGGGGTGGCCAGCAGGAGAGACTCCTGCAATGATGAGAGCCTGGCAGGGTCGACCACCGAGACTAGTAGGGCGAGACGCCGGGGTTCTGGAGAGCTTATATCACATAGAGCTTGCCTTTCGGGATGTCTTTATTCTCATGAAACGCCAAGTATTTTCTACTGAGGTAGCGGTATCACGAAGAGTGGACGCCTATAGACTCCTGCAGAGAGTTAAGGACGAGTCCTCTGCTACCATAAGGAGCCTCCAGAATGACTTGGCCGAACAAACTCGGCTTGCCGGTGAGAGGGGAGCTCGATTGGAGGTCTTGGAGCCTCGGGTGGCAGTCTTGGAGGAGGAAGCAAAGCAGAAAGAGGAAGCATGGAAGCAGCAAGTGAAAGCATTGGAAGATCAGTTGGCTGCAAAAGATGTTGATTTGGCGGCCAAGAGTGCAGAGGCGGAGAAGGCAAAAAGCCAACTGATGGAGGCAGCCCGTATGGTAAAGGCGGCGAGGGAGAGGGAGATACTGGCAGATCGGCAACTTCGCACACGTACGGAGGAGGTGAGGCGACTGCGAGCGGAGCATTCTTCTACTACCCCGACGTCATCTGTGCATCCAGGGACGCACTCCCTTCCCCCTACTTCTCATTGAACTTGTCTTGCTATATGTATGTCGTCTGGAAGACAACTTCTTTTGTGGGGGGATGATGTTAGTCGTATATCTTTACTTTGTTGTCGGCCGTAGTCGGCCAATTGCTAAATAAAACTATAGATTAGTAAAGAATAATAATGTCATGTACTTTTGGGAAATCATGTTCGGATTAATGTTAATGTTAATGTTGTTATGAAGCGTCGTGTCAGTTGGTTATCTAACCACCGTCGAACGTTATATGTAGCCTGTCGGGATAGTCGGGAGGAGGTTATGAGTTATGTGCCGATGGTTATATTGTTAAGCATTGTGATACTCTGGATTGTACATGATATTTCTAGTAATGAATAAAGCTTCTGGTGTTGAAACATGTTATCTTTCTAGTTTACTATTTTATTCTATGTTCTGCACATGACTAGTTTGCCAGTAGTACGTAAGATTTGAATTACATTCCGTAGGCAAACATTCTGTAGGCAAACAATGATTAAGCATAAAACTAGCAAACATTGATAAAAACATGAAAGGTTTTACCAAAACCAACCCTTGTTGCACCAAGATGAGGTGGTTGTGCTCATGGATGGTTGAATGTGAGTACTCTTGCCAACAACTTAAGGTTGTATGTGAGATTGTTGATGAACATGGATAGGATGAGCTCCAAAGATGGAGAGAGAGGGATCAAGGAGAGAATCAAGGGTGGAGATTCTCATTGGAGAAAGTGGATGTTCAAGATGGAAGGGGTATTTTAGAGTACTCTTGGATGACTTCAAAATTAGATTGGGGGTATGGGAAAGTACTTGAAAGGCCATGTCACATGTACAAAGGCCCATGCCTTGTGTACAGAAGGCCCATGCCTTTGTACACTAGTGGAGATGTGAAGGATTTGACTAAGGTTTAGGGTGTGCAAGTGGGTGATTAAGGAGTTAAGTGGTTTTAACTAACTTAATAAAAGGTATAGGAAAATAGGGAAATTGAATAAATAACATAATTATTTAATTTGTGGGAAAAAGATGGGGAACTTAGGTAAATAAATAATTCTAAGGTGGACTATAGAAGGGTGATTAAATAATTTAGGTGTGGGTAAATAGTGATGAATAGTGGTTTTATTAATTAAATAATAAAATTTTTAATTTTTAAGGGGATGGGAATGAGATAATTAATTAATAATAATTAGGGTTATATTCAATCAATTCTAGAGGCACTCATTGGGAAATGACAAAGTGTTTGTTGGTGTGAATAAGGTCTTGTACCTAGCTAATTCCTAGTAGGGGGACTTATTCACATGTTAAGTTTACTTAGGTTTTAGATGTCCTTCTAGAAGTCTTAGTTGTCTAGATAATATCTTATCATATCTTAGCTTTTTGAATTTTTTGTCAAGTTAGTTGTCTCATAACATAGGATTAAGACACTTGTCACAATCTTGTCTAATCCTATCTCCCACCTTGCCTTTATAAGCAAAGTCTCTTATGTACACTTGGTATTCAATCTTTTAATCTTTCATCCATTATCATGGCAAGCTATTCTTTTCATTTTCTCTCTTGTGGAAGATATTTTGGTCTAGCAACTGTTTTTGGGGGTGTTGGGGGTTTACCATTAACTCCTATATGGTATCAGAGCTCCAATGTTGCAAATTCCTTCTCAAATTTGAGGGATACATCTTGGCTTGAAGATTTTGTTGGGTGCATTTTGGAGTTTCAAGGACCTCACGATTGAATTTAGGGCATCAAAGAAAGTCAGGTTTTCCTTTCATTCCATCAAATATCATTATGTTGTGTTAGATCTACAAGGGTTTCAAGTAGGGTCAAAGTTGCCAGATCCAACAAGTAGCTAAATTTTGAAACACTTTGGGCCAAATATGACATTGCCATCATGTTCGAAAGGCCTAAAAACCTTAAGATCAATTGCCAAATCATCGAAAATGGACACTTTGTCTTGGGGGCATCAGGTAAATTTTTTTGTATCGTCACTATTTTTGTACGACTGTACAAATCTGTACCATACGACTCTAGGTGTCAGGTCGTAATCTACAATCATTGAATAGTCAGAATTTTTTTTGTGGTCAGCATATTCCTAGTTTGCGCCACACCTATGCAGGGTCTACATCAGTTGGTCATACTTCGTCACATTGCTTGGTACGTGGATGGTATGAAATTGACAATTTTTGTTATAAAAAATTGTGATTTGATTTTTTTGCTTGTTGTTTATCAACCCATTGGGTGGTTTAAGTGACCAATCTTGAATTTTAAAGGTCGTTGGCATTGCTACTTGCAGGGGGCTAAGCCTTGGATGGCGTAGCTCAGCTCGCCGCCCTTGCTCTGTCTGCACCAATGGTGTTGCCGCCGCTGGGCATTGGATTTTTTAAAACCAATTTTTTTGTGGGTGGTCGTATTACCAACTGAGTGCCAACCCCCAAGGTGCCAGATTTGATCCCCTATTGCCTAAAATAGGTTTTTTTAAATTTTGCTATAACTTGCAATCTAGGAGGCCAAATTTTGAAAATAAAATATTGTTGGAAAGCTAGTTCTATGAATTTTCCAGTGGTGAAGGTTATTTTTCAGAATTTTGTTGTTTGATGACAATAATTTCTGATTGAAGTCATCTTTTTTTGGCTCGCGAGCTCATAACTTTTTGCCATGATCTTTGATTTTCACGATTCTTGCAGTGTTGGAAAGGTATTGATGAGCTCTATCCAGCCATCTATGCACTTTTTCATATTTTTTCCCCAATTACATTATTTAAGTTTTTATCCAATGGGTATCCTAGAGGATTACTTAGACATTTTGGTAGTTGGGAAGGTGTTGTTTTGATCATTATACTTCATTTCAGCCACATTTCATGTATTGATCTTTGATTTTATCATTTGAGAAGTGTATCATTGTTGTAATTATGGGTTATACAACTCATCCTTATGTAATCATTTTGAATAAGGACAATTATGAGTCTTGGCAAAAAGGCATCCTAACACATTGCAAATGGCTCAGTCTTTTCTCTCATTTTTATGGACTCATATATGACCAAAGACAACATGGAAGAAATCAGTTTGGGGTAATAAGAATGATCATATCATAGGATTGATTGGTTGTAGTTTCAATGCAAGCATCTTCAAAGAAACCTACAATCAGGTTTCAAGAATCTCGTGCCCACGCACAGTTTGACCAAGATTTGGGAGATTTTTGGAGATCCACATAATCCTCCATTCTCAGATGATCTTGAATCAGATTGCCTCATTCCACTTGATGATGTTGACAATTTACCCTTTGATATGCAACCTTAGAGGAGTTTGAATATGATGCAGAACTTGAGCGTCTTGATGATCCGGAGACTTCTCCTGCAACTCTTACTTCTCCAATTGAGATCACAAATTCATCTTTTGTTGGTGATTCATTGAGAATTTCTAGTGATTCATTACAATAGGTAGCTAATTGTCTTCTTGATTGGGATTCCTATTTATTATACATTGCATCTTTTTTTGTGGAGTCTCACATTTCAGATTTGGAGGACCAATTTGAGGGTTTATCTCTTCTATTTGATGACAATCATGTCACAACTATTGTCACTTCATCTTTGTCTTTGGAGTTAGTTCAATATTAGTTTCCATTTGTTCCTAGTTTGTCACCTTCTATTGTGATTGGGAATGTACCTGATTGGATTGTGGCATCATCATCTACCAAGAACTTGGCAACACGAGCATATTTTAGAGACACAATCTTCATCCATATGGATTCTTCTTCCTATCAATTCCTATTCGGAATAGGAAGCATTCCTGCATTTATACTTGGTCTATCTTCTTCCCAAGGGGAGAAACTTTATTTGTAGGCATTGGATCATGTTTTGTCTTCAAGCATTCACCATATTTTTAGGAGATTACACATTGTGGGGGGATATCTTGTATCTCTTTTTCCCTCTTATAGGGGGATCATTGATTGTGTATTCATGATGGATGTAGTCCTTGGGGGGTATCATTGAGTCCTCCATACATCATCCTTGTTTGTATATTTTCTCTCTTTTGGAGAGGAGTTTTGCCTCACTGGGTTTTCTCCTTTTCTCCATTTGTGATAGATTGCATTTGTACATGGGTACTTAACATGGCCTCATAGTCGAGACCCATCCTTGCATCTTTATCATTTGCATAATAATCTACTCCCTAAGTTGCACTTAAGGGATGGTGTGTTGAATTAACAAGACAAATGAGAGGGGGGGGGGGTGAATTAGTTGTAGCAAATTAAAATATCACAACCCTCAACAGTAATCAGATCCACAAGCATTCATTAAACCCTTATTCTGTTAAAGTGATTAATCATGAAATGCAGATAACAAAAACTGAAATAACAACACCATACACAAGAGAACACCCGATTTACGTGGAAAACCCAATGAGGGAAAAACCACAGTGAGAATTAGCTCACAATATAAGTAATTGCAAAACCGGTACAAGGCTTCATTGCCAGAATAGGACACACTATCCAAAAAGGCTCACAACCACAAAAAGAAACAAAGAAGATAGAAGAGAAATGTTATATAGAGAACAACTTCTCAATGCAACAAGGAATCCATCACAAATGCTCAAACACTTTCACAACCTTGCATGAATGATTGCGAACACCTTCAACTCACTGCCTTCAGGAATCCAACACTTTGAAATTCACACTTCTCTGCTCAAATTCTCATCTATACTTTTGTAATTCACATCACATTCATCACTCGCATCTATCTTGCATCTTTCTTTCCTCTCTCTTGCATCTTACAACAACACCACTCTTATTTATATCAACCTCAACCTTGAAAACCTTCTCCAAGGTTGACAACTATCTGTTACACTTAAAATTTCAAATTAGGTCGGCACCCAAACATTCCCACGGTGGATAGGAATGAAGGCGACCCATATAAAACCTTAATTAGGACCCAAATAAATCCTAACACACCTCAACACACTTTCATAAACTTCGCATGTAGTGTTAACACAAGGTCGGCCAATACCTGTGCTAAACACCACAAAACATTAAGTACACGCTTCCTTAAATCAATCCAAAACTTCCGGACAATAGAATTCACTTGAACACGATCTAGAATAATCCACAAACCACCTGAGATCCAACAAAGACTTCATCGAAACTTGTATCATAGAAATACTTCAACCTAGAACATCGGTTAACCCTATTCGCACACTGACGCAGGAAACACACAAATTACTGTACCAAATCAAGTGAAACCTTGAATTCTAAAAGATACAAATATTATAAGCAACTTCCTAGATCCGCACAACATGAAGCCAAACTGCGGAGAAACGCAGAGAAAATACATTTCTCCTAGATCACAAAAAATAACACTGAAAACTGGTTCACACACTGGTGAAAATATCTCACTTTGCACAGCGATTCAGAAACCCAAATTTTGGATATAGCAACTACTGACAACCTTGAACAACATATCAGATCCGCACAGGCATAGCATCAACACAGAAGAAACACGGAGCACATCCTGGAGCACGTTCTAAACACTTGCACAACAATGTTTTCGCTATTTATCAAATTTTCTCAAAAGCACTTGGAAAGCAAGTACCAAAGACATCGTCTCAACACATCACTTCATTCCAGCACATCTCTAGACACTACAACATAAAGATAGCTCCATGTACTCACAATGTTTCCTCAATATCTCAACTACATATGCACAACTTGCAACAACTTGTTTCCCTCTTTTTCACAAATTTCTCAATATCTTTGACATCTTCATCATGCAATAACCTTCATCAATACATAGTTGACATCAATGACAACACCAGCCTGTTGACATCAATGACAATACCATACTTGCAACATGGTGTTGGTTTGAATAAGGTCTTGTACCTACCTAATTCCTAGTAGGGGGACTTATTCACATGTTAAGTTTACTTAGGTTCTAGTTGTCTTTTGAGAAGTATTAGTTGTTTAGATAAGATCTTATCATATCTTATCTTTTTGACTTTTTTGTCAAGTTAGTTGTCTCATAACATAGGATTAAAACACATGTCATAATCTTGTCTAATCCTATCTCTCACCTTACCTTTATAAGCAAAGCCTCTCGTGTACATTTGATATTCAATCTTGCATCTGCTATCATAACAAGCTATTCTTGCTATTTTCTCTCTTGTGGAAGATATTTTGGTCTAGCAATTATTCCTGGGGGTGTTGGGAGTTCACCATTAAATCCTACAACGTCAAATTTAGGTGTCTACACATAGCTTTTTAGCATAGAATATTTAAAGCATAATCTTGGTTGTATTTATGTTTATTCATTTACAACCATTGTTTCCAATCACAATTGGATCTGGTTCAAATCCGACTGGAGGCAGATTTTTAATTCATCTACGTTTGTTTTATTTGATTCAGATTTTTCAATTCCTATAGAAATTTTACAATTTTTTTTGAAAATTATGGATTTCCAAATATTTTGACCTTCCAAGCAATTTGAATTTTCTGAACTTGGTAATTATGTTTATAGAAATGTGATACTGATGTTTTATGTTTGTGCCTTAGGTGCCATGAACGGATTGGAGGATAATGAACACCTCATTGGATGAGAACTGCATGTGTTTTACAGGTATTATTCTTTTACACTTATTGTTCATCTTCCACCAATACTTGAAGTTCACATTTTGTAGTTTTTCTCAATAGAATAGATGCAATGTTTCTATCTGTATATCCCAATAGACCCAAAAAGATACACAAAGAAATAATAAGACCTCGTTCAACATATTTGTAGTCCTGATTTATTATTATATATTTACTTGTAGTGTTCTTGGGGACTATATTGTGCATACACTATGCATAGTGTGAGTGCTTCTTGCTTTCTTCAATCTATGATGAGTCCATTGTATATACTTTGAAAAACAACCTCTCTTATGTTAGTGTCCAAGAAATATTTAAGTGTACATAGTGGCAAGGCTGCTATTTTTTATTTCTTTTGAAGCTCTCATGTCCACTATAGACACCTAAAATTGATCACACCAACAACATTAGACTTTATCTTATTCTGACCTTTAGTTAAACAAATATCATTTATTTATTTAATTAATTCATCCTTTGTCTTTATTCCTTACCCTTAATTAAATAAATTTTATTTTTTTTAATTAAGTCCAAACCTTTGCATTCCTATCCCACAAGAATTATTTAGTTTCTCCCTTTCCATCTCATATCATTGTAGTTAATTAAACTAAGTTAATTGGCTAATTAATCCCTTGTACATGCCTAAGTAGGGTTAATTTAATTAATCACACTTATCCCTAGAAAGCTACAACAAATCTTGACCATGCATTTGATCAAGAAAATCCTAACCCTATATTTAACCCATGTGGCTCACGTGTGTGAGAAGTCACATGTCCCTATTCCTATATCCTCATGTGTCCTCACACGTGTGAGAGGACACTTGTGCAAAGATCTCTTATTTAGGTGTCCTCACACATGTGAGAAGACACTTATCCAAAGCTCTCTTATTTAGGTGTCGTCACACGTGTTAGAGGACACTTGTCTCCATTTCTCTTCCCAAGATGTTCTCGCATGTGTGAGGATTCATTTCTCAACATTGGATTTGGTCAAGCCAATCCTAACCCTTGATCTTCCCTTGATCCTCTCCATCCTCAAGTGCATCAATCTAGTGATGGCACTTGGCATTTTCTCCTCTCTCCAATTCTTACACAAATCCTTCACTATTGGTTTTCAAATCAAACTCAAGCCATTGATCAACTCATTCTCAAATCTATAAATCTAACCCACTCCGAGCCATTTTCATTATTTCTTCATATTCTATTCTCATGTTGTTCATTTGATCAAGAACTTTCATCACAAAGTCGTGTTGTTGGTTCTTCAAGCAACCTAGATTCCTCCATCATTCATCAACAGCATCTAAGAGCACATCGAGAAGGTTGAGATAGCTCTTTGAGACCTTTCAACACTTTGGGTGCATTGCTCTTCCGTTCAATCCAAGGAGCCTTGAAGAGCAAGGTAAAGGTTATGTGCATTCCTTTTAGTCTTTATTTCTTTCTTGTTTTTCATTGTTTTCATTCACTATAAAACGTCATATACCTTGGCAGGTAGCCTCGTCTTGGTGCATTTATTCATCTTGAACCACAGATTGTATTATTCTAAAGCTATATAAATCTGTTATAAGGGGTAGGTAGCCTCAATACTTGAATAACATTGGGGGTTGACATGTCCAATTGTCATTCTATGCACACTTCCAATGGAAATCCCAAAATAGGATGTTTGTGCTTGCAATAAATTTAAGACACGAGATTAATGAAGAATTTTTAGCTAGTGTATCTATATGTACAATAGATCACACTTCATAAATCATCTGATGATCAGTAGAAATGCGTTCCTTTGTCTTGTAGATATACTGAATTTCTTTCCAAAATCCTGAGAACCTGAATGTTGCTCAGCTGTGATCCATTATATCCTTTCTGTCTCTCAAGGATCATACGTTTGGATCAGTAAGAGCTGAGGTTCATCATTCCATTCTTTGTGCTTTGACCTAAAGTCTACCCTGTTCCAAAGTCCAAGTTTGGTACAAGTTAGGAAGGCACAGGAAAAGGTTGTCAAGTTTAGCTTTATACCTTTTAAGTGCAATCACTTAAATTTCTTCAAAGGTTAACCACCAGATCCATATTTTACATAACCAGCAATGGTTGTCACCAAAACATTTTTGTCAAACAGTTTGTATGCCTTTGTACATTTGCCTTAAAAAACCTAACGAAGGTTACAGTTGAACAGACTACATTTCAATGAGGCATTCTCTGAAATGCAGTCAGCCAGGGTTACTCCATGAATACATTTGTCTTCTATGAGATGCATTTGTTTGAAAATCTCCAAGGCCCTTTCAACAAGCACATTTTGTGCACATCTTACAATCATCATATTCCATAAGACCACATTGTGTTGCAGCAGTTTGTCAAACAACTAGTGTGCCTTCTGAAAGCTTCCACATTGGAGTAGTCACTTCTACAACACTTATGAATTGACAAGTCTAGCTTTATACCTATTAAGTGCAATTTCTTCCAATTTGTCAAAGATTCATTACCAAGTCCATTTTGTGCACAACCAGCAATGGTTGCAGTTCAAAAAGCAACATCTTGCTGGGACATTTTTGCCAAATATTTTGTACTCTTTTGTGTACTTGCTTTAAAAAGTCGATCAAAGGTTGCTGTTGAAGAGACTACATTTTAAGCAGGTATTCCTCAGAAATGCAGTCATCTACAGTACTGTCTTCTATGAAATGCATTTGATTAAAAATCTCTATTGCCCTTTTAACAAGCCCAATTTAGGCACATTGTACAACCATTATATTTCATGAGAATCATTCCACATTAGAGTAGTCACAACTACAACAGTGATAGAAAATCTTCTTTCTATTATTTTGGGGGTCACTATACCTCCATAACAGTCATTATTGTTGTTGGACCAACATGTTATAACCAAGGTTACCAAATACGGTGGATATCATGATATCCACTGTATTTTTTCAATTTGTTTGTCCATCATGTTAAAATGCAAATAAATGACGGGGAGTTGTAAAAAATATGTTATAATCCATAATTTATGAATGCCTTAAGAAGTTAAGAGCTAATGGAATTAATCATAACCCAATGTCATGTGCCTCTGACGATAATAATTTAGATTATATCTTAGAATCATCTATGCATTTGATTTTTATTTATTATAAGATATTGTTTTTTTTGCAGTACACTTTATTTCCATATTTGAGGTCTACCGTATAAAAACTCCATACAAAAATTGCTACCTTGGTTACAACAACCTCCATATCAAACTCAGGTCCCTCCAATTTGTTGATTTTACGTGGCTTCATCCTCTTAAACTGATGTTGTCATTAGATTCACCCTCATAACGTAATGCTCTTATTTGTTAAAATATAAGGAAACATTATGTTGCCTATAAATTATTCTTTTTAAACAATAAAGCAATTGGATTGAGGCATCAGTATAGGATAATGAAGTTAAAATCTTTACTTTTTTTTTTGCTTAATTTTTTTCTACTGAAGATCAATCTATCATATCCAGAAGTTATCAAACATTATTGGTGTAATTATGTATTCTTACATCCTAAAACATTCTGAAGGCAAATATATAACGTTATTTTGGATGCAAGCTCAACAAATTGTTCTTACATTCCATTTAATAAGTTTGAGTATTTCAATCTTGCGTGCTCATGCCTATGAAGATTAAGTGTCAATTTCTTCTCCTTTTCAGCTGTGAGCTTAGCTTCTATAGTTGCTTTGTGTAACTGAATTCATATCCAATGTTATGCTCTTACAAAAATGTTTTCAAAGATTACACTATTCTCATTTCTACTAAGTTTTCAAGGACTATTTGCTCTTAGTCAAATCAGCTCTTTAATTCCAGATTTATCTCTAGTTGTTTGGATTGCATGGAGTAGAGGCATTGCCTTGGCATTCGGATTCTCTCTCTAGAGGAAGAATGCATGTTTTAGCCACCATGCAAGAATATATATGAATCTTATATTGAGATATTATATATATCTAACAAAGATCATAGTCTAAGAGACCAAGTTTAGATGAGAAATTGCCCCCAAAATGCAGTCATCTAAGTTTTCTCAAAATAAATATGCCTTTGCTTAAAATCTCCACAGGCAATTTCAACAAGATGATTTTGGAAATTATTCTTCAATCATCACATTTCATGAGACAACATTTCATTGAGACATTTTGTCAAGATTATTGGGTCTTCTGGAAGCTTCCACATTAGAGTGGTCACAACTACGTCACATAGAAACTCCATACCCAGTTCCAAGTTTACCCTCTGGGAGGGTGCTAGAGAAGTGTATAGAGTTTGGGTATACATCCATCAATTGCATTTACTTTATAAATCGGCAAGGCTTTTTGAACAAGAACATTTTTTTGCAACTTCAGCAATGATTGTCATCTTTTTGAGTTGAGGATTTGAGTTGTTTTTCTACAATAGGAATATAGAAACAAGTACAAAATCCTGATCTCTTTATAGCTTTTACATCACTTAGTTCAGATTTTTAGTATTACTTGTGCTTATTATATTAATGTATTGGAATCAGGATGGATGTTTGTCAGCAGTTTCTCTATTTATTGAATTGTGTGTCCATCGTTAGCTAGGTTTTTAATTATTTTTTACTATATATTGAAATTCTGTTATAGGTATCACGTGCTGGTCATTTTGCTTTAAGCTGTTATTGGAAGTGAGCACTAAATATGAGGTACATTTTTGTGTGAACAGAGATTGGATATTGTTTGAAATCAAATTGTGGGGATCTAAAATGTTGATGCAATCAGGCAACAGATGATTGTTTTCAGGAGGTTTACATTTCAGTGGTTAGTTGCATATGGAATCGTTTCATCTAGATTCTGTATATGCAACTTGTTCTACATATCACAATTTTTCATGTTACATTTATTAAGACTTCTTATAATGAATTTTATAATTCTTGCCAGGGCATTGTGATATTCCACTTGAAGTTGAAGATTGCAGTCATGAACTTTCATTTGGAAAAAAATAAAAAAATGTTCATTTGGATTTTGGATTTAATATGTAGGTTGTACCTTGACTGGATCTAGGATGTAAGATTTTGGCTAATTTGAATTTCATATACAAGAGACCTTTTCAATTGTATAAGATATTGGCTTATTTGAATTTCACATGCAAATTAAACTGAGGAAGATGTAGCCTCAAGTAATGCAATTACTCTAGGATATGCAGTGTGAGATTTGATTTTATTTTTAATAGGTTGTAGCATGCAGGTCTATTGGATTGCATAAGTGAATCTCATAGAATTATCCTTGCAATGGATTCATTATACATGCATGTTTGATCTTTCTGGTTCTGCGGTCCCTACTAGTTATGATAAGGAAACCTTGAACTTTTTCATAAATTTACATTCAAACATGAGGAGGTTGTGTGGATGTGTTTACTTTGTGCTTGTAGATCACATAAAAATGTCTTGAAAAATATGTGGCAACATTTCCTTTCAGTTGTATTTTCAAAACACTTTGTGTGCAAGCTCCCATTCAAATGAAAATTAGTACAAAGAACTCTTTATCCAGCACCTAGAAATTGAGGTGATTAGAAGTTGATACCAAATGAAAGGAAGTAAGCTACGTAGAAACACTTTCTACACAAATTCTAAGGAGACTGATGTATAAATTTCAACATTTTAACAATTATAGAAAGAAGAAACACATATCAACATAAAATAGACAATATTCAATAACATAGGTGTATGTGGAAAAAATCCTTTTAGAAGAAAAAACCCACACTCCAAAGTAGCTCAATGTATTATTCAGTTAAAAACATAGTTACAATTTGTTGAGTGTTTTTGCACATTCACAACACAAACAAAGTAATAGAGTACATTGTCTCTTGAAAGGAAATCTTACCTTAAAAACTTCAAAAAGATAACCCCAAGGTTTCGATTGTCAGGACTTGACTTTGCAAAAATGATTGAGTGGTTAATGTAATGCTGGTTTCACAAGGGCCTTACACTATTAAGCTGGAACTCTGAGGACAAGGGTTTGTAAAATATGAATACTGGTATAAACCCCAGCTGTATTTTCAGATCTGCAATATGAAAATGACTTTTAATCATCAAATATGACAATCCTATGATGCTTTTCTTCCTAAACTAACCCAGATTTTAAAATAAAGTTCAAAAGATAAGGGTTTAGAGATCCTAAATCTAAAACCTAAGGTCAAACACAATAATGGCTAATGTTGTAGATGCATAAATCCCCAAAAAACTGATTTTTGTTTAATCAAGGTTAAACCTGCAATGTAGAAATAGTGCAATCTTCAAAAGAAAACTTAAAAGATTTTCAAATTATAAATACTTAGAAATATATCCAATTGGTGGTGCAATATAAAAGAACATTCATAGTTGAACTAATGTTGTAAAAAACTTAGACTAACCATACAAAGTAACTTACAATCAGGAAATTACAAATGGTATGAGTAGAAAATTTATCAAAATATCTCAACACTTTGTCATTATTATAACTGAATCGAAACTAAAATTGGAAGAAGAAACTATGCATGCATTCAGAAACAACAAGAAAGTCACCAAAACTTCAATGCCTTTGCTTGTAGCTTGTAGTAATCTCAAAATGCCTTTACAACAACTCATGTTCAACCCTTTACAAATGAGAGAAGACTGACTTTTATAGAGAAGACTTACAAAATCAATGGTGGAGATCAACTCTATAATGCCCCCTGTCTTAATTTTCCCTAGAATGCGCCTATGGGTCACAATCTCCACAAACTAGGGTTAGGGTTTTCACCTTATCAAATGAATAGCTCCTTGATGATGTAATTTGGAATGTGCAAACCTGCATTCAATCCATGAACAACATTCCCAAACATGCATATATACATTTGTTAGCATTAATTCGTGGCAACACATGTATAGACTATCAATATTGCAACCTATTGTGAACTAGGAGTAACATGGTGGGTCTGCTCGAAGCCCTATGCCAAGCCTAAGAGGTTGTATACCACAACTCTCCCTGTTGGTGACTTGTACCTGCTTTCCCCATCCATGTCGCCACCTCCGAAAACACTTTGCATACTTGGTGGAATCAGACGGAGCTCACAAGCGGGCTAGGTGCTTCCACTCATCCACGGCCTATCCTCTCCTTGGGTTTGAGCGGATCTTAAGTAGGGTTTCCACTCCTCCATGGCCCATCCTTTCCTTAGGTTTGGGCAGATCTTAAGTGGGACCTCTAGGCACACATCACT
Source organism: Sequoia sempervirens (assembly GCA_007258455.2). Classification (NCBI taxonomy): domain Eukaryota; kingdom Viridiplantae; phylum Streptophyta; class Pinopsida; order Cupressales; family Cupressaceae; genus Sequoia; species Sequoia sempervirens. The sequence continues at coordinate 20,453 of VDFB02048272.1, forward strand.
GTCTCAGGCCCTTTCCCCCAAGCAAGTTTTCAAATAGATTCAAACACTCAGATTCATGCAAGGGTGAGTATTGTAAGCCTAGAACTAATTAATCATTATTAATTAGTTCTAGGCTTACAATACTCACCCTTGCATGAGCATGCATATATATTAATCATATTATACTCACTTGTTGATTTGGTTCCTTTTATATCTCTTTCCCAATATATATTTACTTTTCTAAGATCTGCACTGATCTATTTCATCTGATTTTATATTCAGAAAATCTCTATGTCCTTGTTATTTTCTTGCTGATCAGAAATATATATATTTAATTTTCTCCCCCTCAGCATAAAGTAATTGTTAATCGATGCTTTAGACTGAATGAATCATTGCATATTATTCTTCAAGGATAGTCCCACCCACAAGAAGTCCCACCTCTTAAACTCGGGAGCAGAGTCCAACCCGAGACCAATGGGGAGCAAACCCATTGCTCAAGCCAACTCTGCTACCCATGCGGCTTAGTCATAAATAGATATTATTATTTTCTTATGACTATATTATTACAATAATTACAATTAATAATATCCATTGTTCTATTTCATGTATTATGATAATAATATTAAATTGGTAGTATTTATATTTTAATATTTACAATATTATATTTGATAGTTATAATTATAATAATATTAAATGACTAACATTTCTTTTTATAATTTTAATAGGTATTTATCTTATTTATTCATTCCAATGTTTTATATCTTAGTGTTGCATTTTTGGGATCATGACAACTCAACACCAATAGCCCATATTACATTTGCATTTAATATTGGAGGTGCATTAAATGTTGTCAACATATTTATCATCTCCAGCCAAATTCAGTTACAATCTTGATCTCAACAACTATCTTCATTGGAGAAATAAAAATAGCCTCCCCTGTTGGCCTTCAAAACACTTTGCCAGTTGGCACATTGCTTGGCACAGATTATCATGTAGATCAACATTAAATCTTGGGCTGCATTAATTCAGTTGTAGCTTCGATTGCAACTCCCCTATTTTGAGGAAATAAGATAACACCCCTTTGCTTCTTTGAACATAAAATATCTTGATCATATTTGTAGCAATATTTGATTATGCCTGGGCACAATTCCATATGTAAACACTTTAGTGATTCTCAGATTCTCTCCTTGTTGCAACAAGTCCATGCATATCTCTCACCGCACTTGTGTCATAAAATATCATAATTTAAACCTCCAGATATATCTTTAATGCTTGATAAATTTCCTTCATTTAAAATATTAAAATTTATCAATTTCGGATCCATAGTCTATCATGCAATTATTTATTTAAAACACATTGATTCATCATGCTTTGACTCATGCGAGACTTGAAAAGATTTAAAATCTTATCATTCCCTTTTTAAAAATAACTTCTAAATTTGTGGAGATATGTGGGTCACTTCGACCAATTGCGAAAATTAAGGGGGTCACCCAACCTTTAGGAAATTTAACGATTGTGGGACTTTAACCTTTGTGGGGATTCAACCTTTGCATGGATTTGACCTTTGTGCGATTTTGAGCAAGGGAGGTCAAAAAGCTCTACTTAGTAGATTTTCCCCTACTTAAATCCCCACAAAACGCAGCTCCCTGCAACTGGAAGAGACTTAGCCAAAAAACAACCTAGAATTTGAAACTAATGCAAGCAAAGGACCAAAAGACGAACCCTTAAACCTAAACAAAAAATCAAACCAAACAAGAAAAAACAAAGGACCAAAGGGTCTTTGTTTTCAACGGGGCGTGTGTGCAAAAAGGGCACGGCACAATACACTTGCAAAACAAGTTTTCATAGGAGCATCACCAATCAAAGATTTAAGATTTTGATGTTGGCTTAACAATAACTATAAAAACTCACACAACCTCCATTTTAAGTACCTAATATATAGGAGACAAAATATATGAAACCATCAAATAGTCATTAGAAAACCATGAGCTAAAACCACCCAAAAGTGGTGTCCAAATCTTTAGCTTAGAAATCCAACACCCAAATTTCAAGATGAGTCCACAAGCTAAAAATAACATATTCCTTCCAACTTTCATAACCTTGTTATAATTCACTCACCAAATTGAGAGTTCTATTTTGGTTCCATTATCTTCAATCAAATATGCCTTATGATGTGTTAAGAGAAAAACCATAAGATGGTGAATAAATGTAACTCTCCATTATATCTATTTTAAGTGTTTAACACATTTTTACATTTCCAATGCAAAAATCCTATTTTCAAAGGCCATAACTTTTGATCTAAGAGGCTGATTGGACCCATTTTTTTTTTTAAATGTAGAGCTTGAAGAGTCTTATGCAACATGCAAGGCGGTGCTAAACAACCCAAAATATTTTTTGGCCAAACACCAACTCCATAGACCAAAAATTACACTTTTTATAATTTTAACATTAGGAGCAAGGTTGAGACACCTTTCTTAATAACAATTTCCAATGCCAACCTTAAAGATTCCTTGCAACTTGCTAAGTATAGTAAATCAATAAATCATCTATAGCCTCCAATTCAACCCATTCAACATGGGTGCCCAACTTGTCATGTCAAACTATCTCAAAATAGATATCATATGACAAATAATAAAGCCTATCATAGTTGGTCAAGATTCTAAAGTAGCCCCCCCTATTATTGGCCCTTACATGTCATAAGATACCATCATAATTTTGTTATAAAATCCCCAAAAAGAGGGTAGCTCCAATTTTTTTAAATATATCCACCTTATCATGACTTACAACTCACGTAATAAAGTATCAAAAAATGACATCAAATGTCCCACACATATTCCAATGCCTCATTTGAGGTGGAGCATAAATATTAATTAAGATACAATAGAAAATATGTCAAATAATTATAACAAAATGTCGAATGATAAATAAATTAAACTAGTTACTTACAAAGATTGAAACATCTTGATTCACATCACTACTATAGGTGTTATTTAGACTATTGTTGGTGACTTGATAGCATGCTTTAGAACTATAGAGACAAGTCATAAGTTGGGTTGATATATTTATGCAATTGTCTTTAATTTAGCAATATAGTTGTTTGAATGGATATGCAACAATTTCTTATGATATGTTTGTGGTCATTGTTCCACTTGGTGGATGATTAATTTCCTAAAGGGGCCATGCTATTGTCTTTTCTATCTTTGGCAATGTTAGGGCATTGAGTCAATGTGTTTTGGAAACTTCCCACTTACTCTTTCCATGATTTCATTTTTCCTTGGTTGGAATCTATTGAAAACTATTTGGGAAGACCATCTTCTTTGTTGATAATTGTTTCTTTGCTAGGATATGAGGTTTCATATTCTCTTCTTGGCATTTGTTCTTCTTTCTCCATGTGGCAGGCCATTATCTTAGGCATTTGGACTTCTTCTCTATGGAGGTTGTGCATGTGCATCTTTTCTGGTAGTCTTAATTTTTGTGGTTTTATTTTGGAGTGCATCCATTATTTGTACAAGAAAAATGACCACCTTCCAACAATATGGTGGTTAAGGCAACATAGTTATTTTTATGAGGCACAAACCAAAAGAGGGGTGTGGCTAATCCCTTAGGCAAAGAGTGGGTTTCGTGGGAGATGAGGCCATAAGGAAGGGAAAATCGGATCTAGCTCTAGGAGGAAGGAGGGCAATCTAATTTCATTAGAAAGGGAGTTGGACCTCCATTGAAAGAGAGAAAGTAAAGAGGAGATTCAAGATGAGAGGTTGACTATATAGAGAGAAGAGATAGTCAAAAACATATAAGAAAGGGATTAAATTAGTAGCCATATTCCTCCACGTTGAAGAATATTCCTATGATTTATTGTTGAATTGTGTAATATAAAGGCTATGTGAACACATGTCTTTTAACAAGAATATTTTCATAAATTAAAGAAACATGTTTTTCTTTCATTGGTTGTGTGTGTTTGTTTAATGAGTGTTAGTGTAGTGTCATAAAATTGCACCCCATGGCAATTTCACACTAGCGCATTTGACCTAGTGCATTTATGAAAAAAACTTTGTGAGTCGGAATTTCACAATTTCAACTCTACAAGGGACAATGATGAAGTGTTAGTAGTCTGCCACCTCATTTCTTGTAAAGTTTTTGAGTTGGACGCCTACGTGATGCACGTATGTTTGTGTGGTGTGCAAGCATCCTCGTACTTTTTTATTTTAAATGAGGGAATCTCATGAAATTTTCCCATGAAATTTGTCCTCATGGGAGAATCACGGGTGTAACTACTCTTCTCAACCATGCAACCTCACAAACTCCATTTTTCACTTCTATTCTCATTCATTCTCACTTCTCACTCCAACTCTCTCTCTTGCTCTCTTCTCTTTTACATCTCTCCTCCACAATGAAGCTCTGCCAGATTCACGTCTCATCAACAACCAAGGATTTCTTGCAAGCGTTCAACGTCACATCTATCAATCCAAGAGGAAGCCATGGATTGTTGGTAGTACTCTCTTGTTGCATTGTCTTGTCTTTTCTATTTACAAATATAGTTGTCTTGTCTATTTATTTGTGATACAGGTTCTCCTCCATAGCAGGGTTTGTCTATATGACACGTCTCGTCTATTTCCTATCTATTTGGTTGTTTGTGGAGGTGGAAACACCAAACAAGGGTTTGATTGAGGCAAGCCCTGAAACAACCTCAACACTTTTCCTCATCTTTTCTATGTGCAAGTTTTCAGGTTTGAAGGGTTGGGTACTTTTTGGTTTATGGTTTTTAGCTCCTGATCTGACAAGGAGGACAACATGACACATAGACATCCACGTGACGTGGCGGTGTCCGTTGTCTGCAACTCTGTCCTCTCAAGAGCAAGTTCTATAAGTTCTCTTCCTTTTGTTCCTATAATTCATATTATGTGATTCTTAATCAATTTCTGTTAATATGTAGTTTTCCCTTCTTATCTTAGTATTTCATTTTATTACATTTTTGCAATCTCTTCCATCTTGTACCTTTGTCACTTGAGCTTTGTACTTTGAGGTAATTGAGGGTTATTCATGTCAGATTTTTTCTTCAAAGTTTTAACACTTTTGATAATGCTTTCTCTAAAGAAGATTTTGATATGTTGGATGATGCCTTAAATGATTTCTTAGAGGCATCTCCTTCTATCTGTAGATCTCTTGAACAATCTTCTTCGTCACAGTCGTCTTCTTCTTCTTTGCAAGTCTAAGAGTCCATGAATGTAGTTGTAGTCTCTGCGGCTCCTCAAAGGCCTAAGAGACCCATCATTTATGTGACTCTAGCTAGCCCATCTCCTAAAATAATTCATTCCATTCGTGGGGTTCCAATCACTAATGACTCGTCAAAACTTTACACGAGATTCTTGTAATCTACAACTTCTTCCTATAAAGATGTAGCTCATACTTACAACACTAGAAGAAATCAACAAAGCCTTAATCAACCTACTTCTTTGCCACCTTCTCAACCAATTCTTCCTTTGGTTTGATAACTTTCCATAATTGATAATACATTTAGAGCAAGAAGGAGAAAACTCACAGTTTACAAACCCCCAATCACATAGGGTGAGGTTGCATTGCAGAAAAGGTATGCAAATGTTGTGTTGGTAGCCAAGTTGACTCAATTGGACCTTGGTGTTATATGTGACTACTAGAATTATGATACGAATGGATGTTAATCCAGCATGGGAATCTCTTTGACCCATACCCCACGACCATACTAGGACCAAAGATGCAATCCAGAGGCAATTACTTCAAATTTGTGTGTTGATTTATCATTTGTGCCATCTGAAAGACCCCCATAGCTTTCCTTTTATATAGTTGTGGTAGAGGTGAACCCAACTATGAAGTTAACACAATTGGGTTGGAGTGAAGTAAAGATCACCACTTTTTTGACATATCGTCAAGAGGTGCATGATTTGAACTCCAATTATGATGCTATCCCTTCTGATAGCAGATTTGATGATATATGGGATGGAGAACATGGAGAATTATCCAAGGAAGAGGAAACCACCTCACCACCGCCAGAGAGAGGAAAGGAGAATAAAATAGAAGAAAGATCATTGGCAGAACCAATGCCACATTAAGTGTTAGCGTCGAGCGCAGCAGTGAGGTAGCCGTGAACCCAAATCCTTAAAAGGAAGTCTTGAGCTTCTCAATAGGCTCAAGGGTCCTTGGGTTCCAAAGGTGAAGGATCCATTTCACCCAGTGCGCCTCCCATAAAAAAGATGAGAGGGTGAAAGTTAAACCTGGGCAATGTCCAAGAAGATGAAGTGACTATCATCACACAACAACCAACAGTTTCTATGATGCAGGTAAGTTTCTCTCCCCTTATTCTCTCTTCTTCTCAATCTTTGGTTCCTCTTTCTTTTCTTTCACTTCCTCCTCCATCTCAGTCTATGGTCACTTCTATGGCCACCGTTGTGCAAGAAATACCTTTTGCACCCTCCTCTGTGGCTACTACTATCATTTCCACCATTTTGCAACCTCCTTTTTCCAACCCTACGACTACTTCCACCTGCGCACTTGCTACCATGATCGTTTCATCAACTGCACAGGCTCTTATTAAAAATCCATCATTTGCACCACTCTCTTCACTCCTTCCTTTTGTTATGTTGGTGGTCCCTTCGCCTGTCATTGCCCCTTTGGTTTCTCCAAGCACCCTGTGCCCTGCATAAGCATTACAAGGAATTCCTCCATACTCTCTTGTAACCCTAAGCTTTCCAATGCTTTCCCCATTGGGAGAACGAATAGGGACCTCCCTTGTTCCTATCCCTTATGGTATACCCTCTAACATCTCATTTTCTAGACAATACATTTAGTCTCCTTTGGAGTAGTAGACCCAAATATACTTATGGAAGAAAGCTCGGGAGGAAACCAGGCAAAAGAGGAAAGAAAAAGAATCTCTAGCTCCTGATGCCCCAAAAATGGAAACGAATTGCGATGAAAAGGAGTAGATTTTGATGATTGTAGCAGTGACTCCTCTAGTCTCCAAGCCTAAGGTCCAAATGCAATACAAAGACTATGATATCCAGGCAATAGGCCTTAACCTCGGCAACACCTATCCACGTGATAAGTTAGGACTTATGGAGGAAAAACAAAATGTGGTAACAACTGACTACCTGAAACAAGACCGACACATGAAGAAAAAGGAAGAATAATTGAAGAATATTAAGGCCACAATGGATAGGCTGAAGGCAGAGGTTAAAGGGAAAGATGCAAATATTGCCTACTTGAGGAAAGATTTGTAGGATAAAACTTTAGCGGCCCTCCAAGCAAAGCAAGCAGAGAAGGCTAAGCTCCAAATCAAGCTAAGTGATGCATTGGCCCAAATTGATGTGGAGAAGAGAGAGGAGTACCTAAACTCCAAACTACAAGCCAACGAACAAGAATTGGTGCAAGCGCATAAAGACCTCTCTAATGCCATGTCGGAAGGAATAGTTAAATCAAAATATTGAAAAGGATGATAGATTCTAGAAGGAGTTGGTCGATGCCCAATCTCTAGGTATCACTGAAAAGAGTGAAAAGGAGTTGGCGGAGAAATAACTCCATGAGAAAATGCAGGACCTCTCTGATGCTTCGGGGATGTAGGTGCAAAGCTAGCAAGATATGCAATAGAAGGAAGCTCAATTCCAAGTTGAGCTCCATGAGGCTGAGGTTTTTATGGATTCAAAGAAGTAGGCCAAAGAGATTGCAGAGTCTGCCTTACAGGTGTGAGATCAAGAGCTGGCACAATTGCACCTTGAGAATTCAAATTCTTTAGAGATGATTAATAAATTGCAGGAAGAGATCAAAAGTAAGGATTCATTGATACAAAAATTGCATAGTGCAATGGTAGATCCAAAACAACAAGTTAATTTTCTCCCTCTATTGCAACAGTTGTATATATCCTATTAGGAGAAAATAAAATATGTGGTAACATCTCTATGGCTACCCCTAAAATTTATGGAAAATGCACAAGAATTGGGTGCAAGGGTCAACCCTGTTGTCAAACAAATTTCACAGTATTTCACTCCCAAGGTTGTGGAGTCAAAGCTTTTAATAAAGAAATTTTACAAGGTAGCAGATGATGCATTAATAGCTAGGGGATTGGGAATAGAAGATCGGTTGCAAAGAAAGCCAATGAATTCATTAATTGCAGTAAAACAACCCAAAAGGGTGAAGAGTGCCACCGTGCCCTGGAGCTCAAAGTGAAGGAAATGAGAGGTCATTTCGAGAGGTTGGTCCAATTAGGACTTCCTTCCCCTTTTCTACCAGAAGGACCAGTTTTGGCTAAGGACCAAGTCAAACAATTATTGAAAGGAAAACAACAAGATCAATCGATCTTCAAGCCCTAAGTTCATCACTGAGCGCCTTGAAAATTGAGAAGATTTTGTATCCTCTAGCGCAATTTAATTTTCATATGGAATCCACACCAACAATATTGAGTGATATCTCATTCAAAGAGATGATTGATTTGGATCAAGCGTTCGAGGACTTGCAAGCACAGGTGCAACCCTCAAAGGCAGATTATGCGTTTTTGCAATCTGCACTCCCCAAGCTATGAGGTCATGTGATTTTCTTTTTTTCCTTTCATTTTCGATGTGGAACTAGAGTTTTAGGTTTGTACCTCCACAAGTAGAGGCCCTTGTGAAAGTTTACAAGACTATAGATTAATCTCATGCAGGTTGAAGTCGATCCCTCTCATTCCAATTCCTCTTTCATTGCAATTTATTCATATTTTTGGGATGCTCATTTCATATAAACCCACAAACTTTAATATTTTCTACAAATCAACTCACTTTGAGTGATCCATGTGTCAACATGGCATAGTTTCTAGCAAAAATACAGATCCCTATTCTTGCAAAGGTACATGTAGGTGCCACGTGGTGGCCTCGTACAATATCTATAAAGGCTTTTATTCTTTGAAGTGTTTGTAGTGGAGGGTGCCACATGTTGAAACCACGAAAGTTCTTGAAGATTGGAGGAGGGAAAGCCTTGGTAAATCCCGTTGTGTCAGAGCTTGAGGATGCGAACACCATTACTGCTTAAAGCCCACTTGTCCAGGTAGTTACAATAGAAATGATGGATTATCCAAGTGCCAACATACCCACGTGATCAAAAGCACGATGTTTTTCAAAGAAACGATTGCAACGATCGCCATGATGATGATCTATAGGCAACAAGTAGTGGAGAATCTTTTCAATTGCATTATTTTCCTGAGGAGTTTGCTCTATATAAGCCTATAGGAATTTTGTAAAGTTTTTCACCATCTTTGTAAAAAGACTTAGAGAAAATCAGTCAAAAGTAAAATCTTATTTTGTAGACCTTAACATTTTGTGTTTCTCCAGTTGATTAATAGAAACCAAAACATATCAGATTGTGCCCAATTCGCCTTTACTATGTGTTTTATTTCTATTTATGTTAACTTCAATGCTTTGTGTCATTTATGAATGAATGTTAAGAACTGACTATTATGAGTTTTAGCTTTTATGGTATCTAGCATAAGATTGTGGATTATTGAATCATGTCTTGTACTCTTTCATTTTTTGCAATTTTTTATGGTTAGATATCGTATTATACTTGTTGGTGAGCAATATTTACAAGGGTTAAAAGTGTTAGTAGAATAATCAAGTCGTATGATGCTCCAATGAGCCTTAATGGATGCTTGTCACGGAAATATTTGAATGCTATGCTATGTGTCTACCAGGCCTTAAGTATTTCATTCTTTTTCCAATAATGAAGAGTTTGCGACACTTTGTGCCCATTTCTTAGGAGTTTGGTGCTTCTTGTTATTTGAGAGGGAAACTTGAAATGTTGTAAAAACTTTGGTGTATCACCTTAGGTTAGATTTTCTTATGTTTAGATCATTCTTTCTCTTTCCTCCCCAAACTAAGAATGAAGAGCCAACTTCTAAAATCTCATAGGTTGTTCGTAGAGCACATTTGAGTCCCCCATTTGCAGAACTTCCCATAAGGTTGTTTCCTAAAGCATAGGTTTTAAGGATCAACAATTTCCATGTAATACAGAGAAAAGTTGAATAGTTAATGAATCAAACTTCTTGCAGATTTTTGGAACAATTTCTTGTAATTCCTTTGTTTCATTGGTGTTGTTGGAGTTTGTATTTGAGGGCTTGGGTAGCCCCTACATTAGTGGTATCAGAGCAGGAGTTCTTGAGTTTGTAAATAGATCACCGAATGTGAGGCAGTTTGCACTAGGATCGGTGGGTGGATAGAGTAAGAACAATGAAGAAGAAGAAGAGCTTGTGTGGACTATTGTAGGTATAAGAGAGAAGTCCTAAACAATGAGAGCTTAAGCCATGAATATTATAGAGTATGATATGTGAATGATGAAATATTTCACCAAAAAAGATATGTTCGAATGGAAAGATGGGATGGGTCATGAGGAGACCCTTGATAATTCCAGTTTTGGAAAAATATTGAGAAGAAGTGGGAACTAGGAAGCATCATGAAGAATTTGAAAAACTCCAAGTTGAATTAAATGTATTGGAAAAGAAGGTTACAGGGGAAGTAAGGATATGATCCTCGAAGAGAGAGATAGGAAGAAGAACATTCTATTGGAAGAAGACAATGAAAATAAGAGCAGAAAGAAAGAATGTTGCACCCCTTTAGTAAGGGTTGAATGTAAAGATGAAAATGTAGGGGCAGCCCACACAAGTGAAGAGGATAACGAGGCACAAATTACAGAAGTAGCAAGTGTATGTAGTAAATTAAATCCAACAGATGAATAAAGTTTACAATTTGAAATTGTGAACAACAGTGGTCCAAAATTTGATGAACAGATTGGTGAAGATGAAGATGATTTCTTGTTGGAAACAGAGATGAAAAGAATCAACAATTTTTTGGAAGGAGAATTGATGGAAAAACACAAAGAGGAGTTTGCAAAACTTGTCATTGGAGGTGAGAATATGGATGTTGCAATGAAGAATGAAGAAAAAGATGTTGGGACAATGAACAAGAATGAGGTAAATTTTAATTTTGAATTTAGTTGTCATGATTCTATACCTTCTTTGGTGAGAGGAGAAGAGGATTTCAATCAAGAAAAGAGTATGCAAATGTAAATTTTTAATTTCCATGGAGTAGCCATTGCAAATTTGTATAAGGATGCAGTAGATTTTGATTATTGTTTGGATAATACATATTTGCATGTAGAAGTTGTAGAGGATGTTATAAGTGAAACCTGGTGGAGGTGGTTAGTTTGTGGTGGGATTGATCCCATGAAAGAGGAGAAAAGAGAAGTGAGTAATTGGAAGAGGAGAGGAGAGAGCCATTGGCAGTGGAGGACGGTTCATGGTGGACATGAGTCCACAAGAGGAAGGAAGAAGAGGATGCAAATTTGTTGGAGGCAGATGGTGAGCATTCCAACAAACTGTTGGAAAAGAAGAAGAAAGAAAAATTTCCAGGGTACCATCTTAACAGTGGAGTATGATGCAAGTTGCTTGCAATTTGAAAGAGTAGTTCTACTACTCAACTCCATTTTGTGAGCCTATTCCTACTACACGTGTCTGATGTAGGAGCATATGGGGATACTGACAATCTTGCATCACCAAAAATATTGTTTCTTATTTTTGTTATTTTCAATAAGGGCTAATGTGTGGGAAAATAAGCATTTTTTATTTCCAAAATATGTATGTGTTTGATGTAGGAGCATCTGGGGGTACTAGTAATCTTGCATCACCAAAAATATTGTTGCTTATTTTTGTTATTTTCAATAAGGGATAATGTGTGGGAAAATAAGCATTTTTAATTTCCAAAATATGTAATTTTCCCTATGTGGATTTGTAATTTTAATTTTGGAGGAAATTTACTTTGAGAAATGTTTCATAAGCATCCCAAGAGGAATATTCTAGCCTAGGCATCCATTTCAAGGTGGGGACCACTCATCAATGTATGTTCTTACATGTTGATTTGCATGATTTGCATGTTCTTGCATGTTGGGGTACCCAAGTTTGTATGTTGATGCATGCTATTT
>VDFB02048273.1:0-10815 GCA_007258455.2 Sequoia sempervirens
TATTTGTGATAGGATAGCTTTTCCATCTATTTGAGCATGTCGACCATTCACTTTCACCATCAATTTTCCTATCATCAAAAAGCTTCATGTACATATCTTGGTGTCGCAGTCATGTCTCACCCTAGACTGGGAGCAAAATCCTGAACTCACTGGGGGCAATAAACTTTGAGCTTGAACCAACAGACAAAAAATAGTAAGACAAACACAACAAACACAAAGATCATAGTCCAACACAACACTGAACATCAACAACAACCATGAACACATCAACCATCGATATCAAACATCAAACATCTAAATCAATCAAATCAAGACAAATCTCAAATGGATGATGTTCCTTCTGAATCATGGCTCTATCACTGTGGCATGACTGCTCAACTGTTGAAATTTTATTTTTGTCATCATCTCTTTGGAGCACCTCAAAGATGTATTAAACTAGAGGAGCCAAGAAGGAGTATGATTTTTCTTTGTCTGTTGTCTGTGAGTTGATCACTATTACTGTGCAAATTGTTGTGGGACGTGCTCTACAAAGTATCACTATAGACATTCTAAATTTGCATAGGAAAATGGTTAACTCTTGTTTGTTTACATGGGTAATGCTCGGGTCATCTCGGTTTAATTATACCTAGATGCTTGTGTTAACTTGCAATATCAAAAATCATGGAAGTAGTACTTAGGTCATCATGGTCTAAATTATACCATCGATGTTTGTACTCACTTTCAACATTTTAAAGGCTCAATGATGATAAAAAGCACGAAAAATCGGTTGTTACAATGACAAAATTTGCATATTAAATCTACATGAGTAGGTTAGATTGCATCCATGTTAGCCTGCATCTGTATTTATGGGATTTCCAAAGCTACAACAAATTTCACAATGATGTTATCTCTCTTATCAATGGATTGAGTACATTTGACATTAACCAAAAACACATCATTTTCATATAGTTGCACATCAGTTGCATCATCATTTGCATACATTAGAAACCATTCTCACACATTATCACATCAATTCCATCATCATTTGCATACATTAGAAATCATTATCATATCATATGTACATGATCACATCATTCATCCATCCATGCATTACATCAATATTTGCATCAGAAAACACAAAAAGAAGTGCATTCCATCTCACTTGCATGATCAAAAATCATCTCATTGATTATTAATGGATTAAGAAATTGATCCATTAAGAAGATTGAAAGACATATCTAGCAGAGTAAGATTTCCAACAAGAAAAACATCTCTATTTTAATAGGGGAATAATTGAATTTGATGCATTTATAATTGAACTTGATGCATCACTATAATCATTTATTCCTTTAATAAAATAGATCTTGGATTCGAGATTGAAAGACATACCCAGCAGAGTAAGATTTCCAAGAAGAAAAAGTTGTTGAAAAACATGACTAGATAATAAAAGATATAATGCCTTTGTTATGAACATCTAAAACCAGTAGTGAAGATAGATTTGTCAGGATGCATGAATGTGTTATTACTCAAATCCAAGACTAACAAAGGACTAATACAATATTTAAGCTTTTGGATTTGACTGTGTCAATTTTTTTGTCGACGTTTCGGATCACACTCAGTGATCCATCATCAGGAAGAGGAAAAATGAGATAAGATTGCAGAACAAGTCTTAATAAAGGGTGAGATGGAGGAGGAAGAGAAAAGCTTAAAAAACAATAAAATAATAATACCAAGGAAAGAAAAAATAAACAAGTCAAAACCAATAATAGAATTTGAAAGTGTTATAAATTATATAAAAGAGGAAAATTAAAGGTAACTAAAGCTTGAAAATAACAATGAGGAAATTACAAAATAAATAGATAATTCAATGATTAAAATAAAATAGAGAGCTAGAGAAAGTAACAAACATGAAGAAGTGTCAAGAGGACAAAAAGATGAAGGAAGAAAATGAAAATACTATAATTAATTAATAATAGAGAAACAAGAGATAAATAAGTTGAAAAAGGACAAAAAACTAGAACTGGTAAAAAATCAAATTCAAAATAAAAGGTCAAAAGGATAGAAAGAAAACAAAAAGACCAAAAAAATAATTAGTTTAGAAATTGAAATATTAATTTAAAGATTACAAGAGAGCAAAAGTTATAAAAGACAAAAAAACATGAGACTAGAATAAATTCAAAATCAAAAACATAAGGAAATAAAAGAGAGAAAAAGAAATTAATTAAGACGAGACAATAGGAGAGATGAACTAAAACAAACTTAAATGAATAAAACAAGTAAGGTGCAGGAGTGAAAAAATAATAAAATAAGAATAAATAAATAAATGAAAAGAGAAATAAGTGCAAAAAATATAAAAGAAAGAACAAATAAGAACACGAATCCCTAAATAGGTAAGTGATTAAAGAGAATAACTGAAGAGAAACAAAAAAGCAAGGAAAGGAAAAGGTAAGAAGAAATGGGATAAAAAGAAGGCAAAGGAGGACTAGCTAGATCAACGTAATCACCACATAAACATCTTGTGTCATTTTCAAAATCATATCCATCTCACATAGCATAAAACATCATCCATAAAGCATATAGAATCATCAACCATGCATTATAATATCATCATTGTATACATCACATACATAATCATTCGTAAAGCATCATAGAATCATAACACATCAGTTGCATAATCATTTGCATCCATAACATATCATATCATCATATAGATCACATAGAGCTAGCATCATAAAATAGAAATCAAATGCATCCATCATAATCATCATGATCATCATCACATATAAACATCATATAGACACATAGATCAATCATCATCATCGCCACATGTCATATATAACTCAAAATGATGTCAAAGTGTACAAGGATATCCAAAGGTATAAAGAGATACATCAATATAAAAAATGGCAGTGTATCATAATGTCTCAAATCAAGAGGTATATCATCAATGTCTCGACTGAATCAGTGTATACATCAGGTCTTAGTACATCATCAAGTCTCAGAACATTAATCAATCCTATATTGGGGCATATCAATCAATCAGATAATTCAAACCAAATCGCCCAATCAAATCTGACTCCGCCTGCACCAGATGTGGAAATCCTCCTATGATCATAACATATCGCAAATCAACAATCTTATCAATCAATTCAACCTTGCCTATCATGAGGTTTATCAATCAATGCACCTCGCCTATCATAAGGTTCATCAATCAATTCAACCTCACCTATCATGAGGTTCATAAATCAATCCAACCTAGCCTGTCATGAGGTTCATCAATCAATCCAACCTTGCCTATCATGAGGTTCATCAATCAATCCAACCTCGCCTATCATGAGGTTCATCAATCAATGCGCCTCGCCTATCACGAGGTCCATCAATCAATCAATCTATCATTGATCCTCACCTATCATGAGGTCAATCATCAATCTATCATTGATCCTCGCCTATCATGAGGTCAATCATCAATCTATCATTGATCCTCACCTATCATGAGGTCAATCATCAATCTATCATTGATCCTCACCTATCATGAGGTCAATTATCAATCTATCATTGATCCTCACCTATCATGAGGACAATCATCAACATCCTATCATTGACCCTCACCTATCATGAGATCAATCATCATCATCATCCTATCATGAGGTCAATCATCAACTATCACATCAACATCATCAAATCAATCAGTTGAACGCAATCATCAAACATCAAACACAAGGAGGAAACACAAGGCATCAATTAATCAATTTGGCAGGCTCAATCTTCTTTTTTGGGAGATAAATCGTTTCTGAATCACAAAATTTTGAGATCATCACCAAATCATCAAAAAATCATCAAAATTTTCAAAAGATTCCAAAAATCCTAAAAATTCAAAAATTCACCAATTTATCTCCCGAGGGGGCATATCTGTAATCACCTGAAAATCAGCATCTGGGGCATCAGAATTTTTTTTTTCGGCATCGGTATCAAATTTTTCTTTGAAGCAACGTGTAAACACATTACTTCAAAGAAGGGAAAAATGTATACACCTAAAATCAGTCAAGACATTTGATTAATTAAATACTAGTTATTTAATTAATATTCGACTACATATAAATAAATTCTCAATTTATTTATATAGTTCATATCCTCTAATTCTCTAAATCTAAAAATCATATTCTTCTAATTTAATTAAATAAACAAATTTTCATAAGCTTGTTTTATTTAATTAAGTTTCATTAATCTGAGATTAGGAATTCAAGCACATGTCTACAACCTTTCATGCCACCTCACCAAGGTCACATGAAATTAAATAATTCTAATTTTTAATTAGAATTATCTTCAACAAACTTTCAAACACATGGCTCATTCCTCACACACTTGATTCTCCCACCCATTTGGCATTCAAACACATGGTCTTTTTCTCCCACACTTGATTCCTCCATCCATTTGGCATGTTGTGGCCTTTGGTCAAGGGAACACCTTCTTGATTCTCTTCATCTCCACCGTTTATCCCTCTTGTTTGAATCTGGACCGTCGATCTTTGCCACATCACAAGATGCTTGCAAAAGCCTATAAATACAACCCTTTGCCATTGTATTTTGCATCCACTTTTGAATAGAGTTATCATGATAAAAATATCGTTTGACCTTGGGAGCACTTTGGAGTCTTATAGTTAATTTTTATATCATGTTTTGCATCATAGTTAGATCTTAGACTAACACTTTGCTTCATGGTTGCATTTTATGTCATCCTTTGCATCATAATTGCATTGTAGATTAGCATATTTAGAGTTTGCATTTGAGCATATGTAGAATCATATATAGTATCATATAGATCACTACCATAGTATCCATCACCGTTTGTCCATTCATCATAATCATCATCATCCATTCATCATAGTATCATATAGTATCCATCACCGTTTGTCCATTCATCATATCCATCATCATCCTTATCATATAGTTTCATGTAGGAGTTTAATTAGCTTGCATGTTAAATACTAATCTTGTTTCTTAAGTGTCATTCTAATAGCCTTTGTGCACATAGAAATTTGAGGGCCAAAGGGTTAAAGGAATCATTAAGAATAGAGGACAATGATACATTCTTGAAAGATTCGTTAAATTGCAATTTAGAGTAGCTTCTTTGCTTTGAATCTTTAATATAATTCATTTCATTAAGGTTTGTGTTGATTTAATAAAATTTCCACATTTCACACACACACACACATTTTCATCTCAATTTAATCATCAATCATATATATGCAAGTCATGCTCTGACATACTATAAAAAAATAGATGTTCTTCGTTGAGATTCAATCCTACATTGGTAACAATGAACATAATTTGACCTTCAACCTATAAATATGGTCTTGAACCTATTGCCTAGTTTTTCATATCTAAATGTGGTCACCTACAATAATTTAAGAAAATATAGTGTTAAAAGCATCATTTAAACATTAGGATAGTGAAACCAACTATGTTCTTATCTTGTTTATTAAGCAAGCCCCAAAAATTATTCAATTTGGTTAGTCACAAGTTTGTGAACATGCTAATGCTTAAATACATACTTATGAATGTGTATGTTAATTCTATGACCTTTCTACCTCTTTTTAAAGAGGATGTGATATAAGATCATGATCAACTTCTTTTACTACTAGCACGATGTACTTATGAGGTTTTAACCTAAGGTCTAGCATGAGTTTTGATTTTAGAATTCTATATATTAAATATTTTAAACAAGGTCTTGAGCTAGATTAAAGGATGCAACTGTAGGATTTACCTAAGGCATGAAACATGAAATTTGGAGGTTGAGTTAGGATCTTGGGAGCATGGAAAATCAATTTAGCTTAATTATGAGTCAAATGCCAACCCACACAGTAAAATATGTTATTTATGAACTAGATTATTAAACTATGGATAAAGCACCAAGGTGATTATGAGAAGAATGAGAAAGAGTTTGTTAGGGATTTCATTTTCATCCTTACAATTTTCTCCAACTTTGAATTACAATTAAACTACCATCAAGCATGCATGTCAAAGTAAACAAGAAGAGAAAATGAATGTAAATGGAAATACCATATTAGAATGATATGGATATGGATGGTCATGTGCACACTCCATCTAAAGTTAGTTTCATCCCCAATGTTACAGCCATAAAATTCTAGGAGTATATTCTAATCAAAATCTTAAATAACCATTAACAACTACTTGCTAATGTCTAATTATAATATATGTAGAAGTAAAGTTATAGGCACATATTCAATTATTGGATCATTTTAACCTAAAAAGAGATTCAACGTAATAAAGATAAGTGTGTACCTTTCATATTATAGATCAATATAACTAGTAAAGGAGGAGATATATTACATTGCATGAATAATGTTAACTATGTTCCTAATAGTCAAAGATGTTTTTGGACTTATACAAAGATACAAAATCAAACCAATTAATGTCAGATCATAAATAATCACTCTAACCATGGTCATGTGGTGCAAAATTCTTAGAGGGCTACAATAATCATATGTATAAAATATTAGTTCAATATTATATATATGTCCCCTCTAAGTGGTTTTGCACAATTATGTAAGTGATTAAACATGAGTGGAGAATAAATCAATGGTAAAAATATAACATTGTAAGATAAATAATCATGTAGCAAGATGAAATAAGAGGTCAATAATCATATTTCATCAAGAACATCATGTGCAAAAAATACATAAATTACTAAAATGTGATCATGTGATTCCATGTACCAAAGGGAAATGAGATATCGCCAATATTGCACCAATGGTTCACTTGGATAATGAAAAATCCATCATAGCCCAATTGATATATAAGGACATGTAGAAATAGATAAGTATAATATAAAATATAATCATGTAAGTAAAAGAACATGTAGATTCAACTCAATAATGTTTAAGGTTTAAAGTTTACAATTTAGTAGTAGGGTAGGGGAGAGGGGCCCATAGTGGAGCACCCTAACTTCGTGCTTCTCAAAATCCTACATGGAATTTCAAATTAGTCTCAATTTTGTACAGCAGTTTATTTGGCAACTCGCCTGCTTAAAAAATTTAATTTTAGGGTCACATCATCAAATATGATGCCACTCCCCACATCAACATGTTTTTTGTTAAGGTATTAAAAAATGATCAAAAAAAGTGAGAGTGATAGTGGTGCACTAAGTCATGTTTTATTGGTGCGCTGATGTGGCATCACATGATTTGTCAGTTTGTGTACTTTATGGATAAAAAGTGTTTTGCAATTGGATATTAAGATGCTCCACTATGAGGCCCACTGAGGACTACTTCTATCCCCACTATTGGAGCCCGCTCCATTATGGGCCCCTCTCCCCTATATAGGAAACTCTCACAAATCTTTAATTTACTGTAATTCAAAGAATTCAACCATAAGTTGCTTTCAAGACCTAATAGGTCATCAAGTTGAATTTTTATAATCAAAATCATAATTTGATGAATATATTTTGTATACCTTTATCATAAACACATCAATATCAAGATCTGACTTCACCCCAAACTCCTTTTCTCGCTCCAAAAAGCTTGGTTAAGAAGTCTTATAAATCCATCATATATTTAATCTTTTATGGAAAGTATCAGCTGAAAATGAACATAAATCCATAAAATATGTAGCCGTTAGCTTAACTGGCACCGTTTGAACTGCACTCCTTTCAACGGAAATGTTTTTTTAGGGGCCGCTCCAAAGGAAAAAAGCAATCCATTTGGTCCATATCCAACCAAACGGTTACAAGTCATGTGATATAACATATGCTATTTGGTTGTAGCATTCATGGTTTTTCATTCAAGAAACAAGGGTTCTATTGTATGAGAGGCTCTCCTGCATATGATGTTCAAAATGTCAGCTGCTGCCATGGAGATATGCATATCTGAAACTGTTCCCTCAAAATAAGGGAGGTGAAATCGTAGCTCTTTCCATAGCTCCACTGCCCATCAAGTTTATCCAAATGTGGGTATGTACTTTTAAGGGGCATTGCATAGTAAAATTAAGCTATATTTTTCCCATTCTTGCATTTGGACTATTGGTGAATTTCTTTGTTAATTCTTGACTGTGTTATTTAATTTCGTGTGGATTTGCACTGTTAGTCAATTTGTTTGTGTAATTTTTTATCTCTTGAATCTTTTATATTATTTTTTTGATGGTTTGCTTCATCTAGTTTGAATCTTTTATATTATTTTTGATGGTTTCCTTCATGAATTGGCACCTTTAGAAAAGTATCAAGATAGTAAAGTGCTCTGTTTTTGCAGGGAAATCAACCAAAAACAATGTTACCTAACTTGGGTGCTAATTCTAGAATCTGTCACAGGCTTCCTTGAAGTGTATCGTGTCCAGACTTATTGGTACTGTACATGCTTTTCTTCTTACACTGTTACAAGGCCCGTGAAAGTCTGAACAAACAAGAACTGGTAGACCACCATGAGATCGATCTCTGTCAAAAGCAGATGTGCCTTCCACCAAGCAGGCTCTGCAATCAATATAGGCATTCTTTTCCTTTCTAATTAATGGATTTAGTAAACTGGTTAATTTTTAAGACTAACTATATCTGTGGGATGAAATCAATTTTTAAGAACAAAAGGTTTTGTTTCAATTCTCGTGAAAATATGTTATAGTGTATAATTTCATTTATCAAATTGATAATGGGTCAGAAAGAATAATTTTAGATTCTAAATTTTATCCATTCAATTAGATGGCCAAGTATAACTCCAGTACGATTTCAAAATTCTTTATATCAGTTATTCTTCTAGTCCAACCAAATTATGAATATAACTTCTAAATTTTCGCTGATTGGAAGATTTCTGTCATAAGGTTGCTGATGTGGCTGTGAAAACTTTGCAAAAGAGCTGGGAAGAACCTTAACAAAGAGGTGGCTCCAAAAATCAAATTGACCTTCAAGGCTGATTCAGGTATGTTTGCCTCATTTTTGCAGTAACCTCAAGGAGCTGGCAATTCACAACTAGAGATTACTGTGCTGTCACCATTTGAAAGGAAACCCTATGATATCAGGCTCATTTACCTCTAGCCTTAGCCTGTGACCTAAGGAGCTCACAATTCACAACTAGAACTAGAGATTATTGTGTGATCACCATTTGAAAGGAAACCCTATGATATCAGACACATTTACCTCTGTCCTTAGCCTGTGACCTAAGCATCTTATGTTTTTAAATCCCCCTTTTAGTATCATGGCTATTGCTATATCCTCACTCAAACCCATTCCATATAGACAATGAACATATCATAGTAACCCACTTCACATATTATGTCCTTAAGTCTGTTACACATATCAAGAAGATGGACTTAAACGCCTTGGCATCCATTAAGCACCTTGGAATTGGCCTCTCATGGGTATTCTTCAAGATAACCTTTGAATTACCACAACACTCATTAACTATTATGCTGAAGGATTATCTGCAACATCTTCAACCTGCAGATTTTGTATTTTCTCTTGCAGAATTTGATGGACTCTAATGAGGATTGGTCTTTAGAGGTGCCGTTAGATTAGACCAATGCAAACATGGGAAGAAAAAAGGTTAAACAAGGCTTGAATTCTAAGTAATAGATGAGATTTTATATTTTGCCACCAAGTCAGAGTATCTCTTTTTCAGAGGGCACCCTTAGACAATGTACTTTTAAAATGTCCGCATTAAATAATTTGGGGAAGAGCAGGGGAAACTTGAAACCAAAAAGAGACCAACTTAAGAGATGTCTTCAGATCGGCTATAGATATGGTAAATACTATAACTGAGTACTAATTATATAACTGTAGCAGTGTGCTCTCAACATATGATCATGGACATGTCTAGGTCATCTATGGAGTATGGCAATAGAATTTTAGTATAGTTCAGGAGGGAGGGAGGGAGGAGGAGAAAGGAGAGGAGAGGAGAGGAGAGGGAGGGAGGAGGGAGGAGGAGGAGGAGGGAGAGAGAGGGAGGTGGAGAGGAAGAGGTAGAGGGGGAGGCATACAAGGCAAAGGGGGGAGGAGGAGGGAGAGGGAGGCAGAGAGGAAGAGGGAGATGGAAAGAGGGATGGAGAGGGAGGAGGAGGAGGAGGAGGAGGAGGGAGAGGGAGGATGAGGGAGAGGGAGTGGGGGAAGGGGAGGGGGAAGAGGGAGAGGGAGGCATAGAGGGGGAGGAGGGGGGAGGAGGAGGGAGAGGGAGAGAGAGGGAGAAGGAGGTGGAGAGGGAGAGGGAGAGGGAGAGGGAGAGGGGGAAAGAGATGGAGGGGGAGGAGGAGGAGGGAGAGGGAGGAGGGAGAGAAGGAGGAGGAGGAGGAGGTGGGAGAGGGAGAGGGGGAGGAGGAGGGAGAGGGAGATGGAGGTAAAGGAAAAGGAGGGAGAGGGAGGAGGAGGAGAGAGAGTGAGAGGGGGAGGAGGAAAGAGAAGGAGGAGGAGGAGGAGGAGGAGGAGGAGGAGGAGGAGGGGGGGGAGAGGAGAGAGGAGGGAGAGGAGGAGGAGGAGGAGAAAGAGAAGGAGGAGGAGGAGAGGGAGAGGGGGAGGAGGAGAGGGAGGGAGAGGGGAGGGAGAGCGAAGAGGAGGAGGAGAGAGAGTGAGGTAGAAGGATAGGCGAGATAGATATAAGTAGGGAGGGAAGGTGGGAGAGAAAAAGCAAGAGATAAGTAGAGAGGGAAGGAGGAAGGTAGAGAGATTGGGAGAGGGGGGGAAGAGGGAGGGAAAAGGGAGGGAAAGGTAGGGAGGGAGGGAGGGAGGAAATGGAGGGAGAGATATGGAGGGATAAAGAGATGTGAGGTAGACAAAAGTAGAGAGAGAGAGAGAGAGGAGGAGGAGGAGGGGGGAGAGGGGGAGGAGGAGGAGGAGGAGGAGGAG
>VDFB02048274.1:0-15959 GCA_007258455.2 Sequoia sempervirens
TTTGGATGCGACCTTGGGCAGGTTAGAGGATGAAGCTGTCAAAGCGCTAGAGGAATGGGAGCTCCGTGAGGAAATCTTTTGGAAGCAGAAGGCTCGTATTGATTGGCTCCAGGAAGGGGATAAGAATACCTCCTTCTTCCATAACTCGGTAAAGGCTAGAAGACAGGGGAATATTATCTCTTCTCTCCGTTCGTCTGAGGGAGCTGTTCTTTCTTCCTCTTTGGAAATTTCTAACGAGGCTGTTCATTTCTTCTCTAATCTTTTTTCTGAAGATACCCCTCTGGCCATTGAGGAGGAAGACTCTATCTTAGCTTGTATCCCTCCTTTGGTGACAATGGATATGAATGCTTCTCTTATCTAGCCAATTTCTCTGAAGGAGTTAGAGGATGTGGTGTTTCAGCTGAAGAAGGGGAAAGCCCCTGGTCCTGATGGATTCCCAGCCGAGTTCTACCAGGAATTTTGGGAAGTGATCAAGCTTGACTTGCTGGAGGTTGTGAAAGAATCTCTAAGGAATAAGCAAATGTTGAGAGCTTTGAATGCCACTTTTCTTGCCCTTATTCCAAAGCGTGAGGGTGCTGACTCTTTAGATCTCTTTTGTCCAATTGCTTTGTGTAATGTGGTGTATAAAATCATCACTAAATTAATTGTTGAGCGCTTGAAGCCTGTGTTAGATAAGATAATCTCAGAGGAACAAGGGGGCTTTGTAGCAGGTAGACAGATTCTGGATGGTGTTGTGATTGCGGCGGAGGCTATTCATTCTATGGCCTCTTCAAGGGAAAAGGCTATGTTCATAAAACTGGACATGTCAAAGGCCTATGACAGGGTCAAATGGGGCTTTCTGATCAAAATTCTTGGAGCCTTTGGGTTCAGTAGGGAGTGGATAGATTGGGTCATGTGTTGTGTAACGACGCCCTCCTTTTCAGTTCTCATAAATGGGGAATCCTCTGCTTTGTTTGGTGCCTCGAGAGGTCTTCGACAGGGAGACCCTTTATCCCCCTATCTGTTCATTTTGATGGCTGAAGGTTTGGGGAGGTTCATTAAGTCACAGGTTGCAGTTGGGCTTTTACATGGTTGGAACTGGAATAATTCCCTTGCCCCGCAAACACATCTTCAGTTTGTGGATGACTCGGCATTGATGGGGGTTGCTAAGGTGGCGGAAGCTGTTGCTTTTCGTCAGACTTTGGATTGCTATTTGGCTGCCTCGGGACAACGCATTAATGAAGGTAAGTCTTGCATTTACTTCTTTAACACCCCCAGGCGCATTCAACATCGCATTGCCAGGATCTTAAGGTTTCAAGTGGGGAATCTTCCCTTTACCTATCTGGGTATCCCTCTAGATGTGCGCCCACCTCCCAGGCGTTTCTGGCAGGAGGTGATTGATAAATTCCGAGGACTGGTTTGTCATTGGACCTATAGATGGTTATCAACGGCAGGCAGAGTCACTCTTTTAAAGTCTGTTGTGCAAGCTCTTCCTATTTACAGATGCTTTGTGATGACTGCCCCTTCAAGTTTCATCAAGGATTTTGAGGGGCTTTGTAGGCAATTTCTTTGGTCGGGTAATCTCCTCTCGAGAAAGTGGAGCTTAATTAAGTGGGAGGTGGTTTGTCGGCCGAAGCAGGATGGTGGCTTGGGATTGTGTAGAGCGGATTGGAATGGGCAAGCATTGGCGGCTAAGTTGTTTTGGCGGTGGTGTTCACATCAACATCAGACTTGGGCCAAGATTCTTACCTTCAAGTATATTGGGGAGGTGGATGGTGCTGAGGTTTCTCGCTTTAGTCTTCTGGGGAAAGGGTCTATGATCTGGGATACTCTCAAGAGGGGAGATCCGTTGGTTAAACAAAGCTTATTCTGGATTTGCAATAGAGGCTCGGATGCCCTCTTTTGGCTTGACTCTTGGGATGGCTTCCCGCCTATCCTCTCCTCACATCCTCACTTGGAGACTTTAAGCAGGATTTTTGTTCAAGCTGGCTGGAGTAGAGTGATGGATTTCAAAGCCCCCCGGGTCTTGGGGCAAACTATCATTTATCAGTGGAAGGATATGCAAGAGTGGCCTTTTGGTGGATCTTTGGAGGATAGGAGGGAGTTATCCTCTATTTTGGCTACTAGAGTGTGTTGTTCACTGCCTGGGAGGGATGTGTTGGCCTGGGGCTCAGATCCTAAAGGGAAGTACTCTGTTGCTTCAGGGTATCGTGCTTTGGATAGACAGGCTTTAGGCAGTGCTGAGGTTCCTTGGTGGAAAAACATTTGGAATAAATTCTCCTGGCCAAAATGCAACTTCTTCTCTTGGCTTGTGGTGTATGGAAGGTGCTTGACTTGGGACAACCTTTGCAAGAGGGGTTTCCAAGGTCCCTCTTTTTGCTATCTGTGTCTCAAAGATGTTGAGACTGTTTCTCATCTTTTCTTCTAGTGCCCCTTTGCTAAAGCTATTTGGCACTTTTGGTGGGGGGCTTGGAATATGTCCTGTCGACATCCTTCATCTCTTGGCGAGTTCTGGCAGAATGTTGGACCTACTACGACAAAGACTTCTTTTTTGCACACTGCTTGGTCTATTGGCCCTAATCTTATTATTTGGCAGATTTGGTTGGAACGCAATCGAAGGATTTTTCTAGATAGGAAGTTGCAGGGGGGCCAAATGTGGGCTCGAATTCTTGGGGCTCTTCAAGAGACGTTACAAGCAAAATGTGATTTGTCTATTTTGGTTGATCCTGGGGATACTGGAGTGATTCAGAAGTTGGGGATTTCTGTTGGTAGTATGGGAAGACCTAAGGTTGGGCAGGGTAGGTGCTCTAGAGGGAAGGTCTTCAGAGGAGGGCATTGGTTGCTTCCTCCCTCTGGTGTCTTGAAAATCAACACTGATGGGTCTTCAAGAGGGAATCCTGGGCATGCTGGTATTGGTGGGGTGGGAAGAGATAGTTCTGGAGTGGTTGTTTTCTTTTTCTCTGAGTATATGGGGCATCACTCTAATAATCTCATGGAGGCCTTGGTGATTCTTTCGGCTTTGAGGAGAGCTTTCGCTCTCGGCTGGAATCAAATTATATGTGAATCTGATTCTCAGGTGGTGGTTGACTTGATAAATGGACGACACTTTGATGCTGTTAGTTGGCAGTTAGCGGTAGTGGCAAAACAAATTGCCAACCTTGGAGATCTTCTTGATTCTGTCACCTTTTCCCATATCCCTCGTGAATGGAACAAGGTGGCTGATGGGCTGGCGAAAATAGCTTCTGAGAAGAATGGGACGTGGTTGGTGGATGACTGGGACAGTTTACCAAGGGACCTTGCCCAGGACTTGGAGGGTTGGGTTACTGAGGATGTGAAATGCTGCATTGATGATTCTTGATCTCTTGCTTGTTGTCTTGGGGCCCCTTTGGGGTTTTCTTTTGCCTAATGCTTTGTACTACTCTTCTTGATTAATAAAAGTTTTTACCCCTCCTTTTATAAAAAAAAAATTAATAATTATTATATTTTTATAGAATACAAAATATAATTTATATATTATATATATTTTATTTAATACAGATTAAATTATATACAATATAATTATATTTATTATTATATATAATAATATATATAGGTTATATTAATATTATATTTTATATTTTATAATAAAATTTATTAAATATAAATATGAAATTATTATAATTAATAATTAATATATTTTTATATAGATCAAATTAAATTAAAATATAAAAAATTTGATAGTTTAATTGATCTTTGGAGAGATTGGGAAAAATAAATATAGATAGAGGAGTAGACAACTCTATATAGAGAGAGGTATATATACTAACACTTGCACCTAAAAGAAGGTTCAAGGATTATGCCGATAGAAAGCTATATGTATGTTAATATGTTAGAGAGTATGTGTTTGAAAATTCTAGTTGCATGCATGACTAGATTAAACAATTAATAATAAGTGCCAAATAATGGAATGAAATAAATTTAGACAAATCTGTATTTTGAAGGCATCTAGTCCAAACGCATAAACTGTTGAAGAGAAATTTACACTAAAGTTTATAACTAGACATAATAAAATTACTTAAGTTTGAGATTAGTGTTGTGAATATAATAGTTAATACGTAAAATTAAATATATTTATATAATATTATTATTTATAATTAAAGAAAATAAAAAAATAATATATGAATAAATAAAATCATTTTCTAAATGGCCTACCAATTGACCTCGTAAAAAATAAACCAATTTTTTTCCTAATTGACCTTCCACACCTTTTTGACACACCCATTGCACACAAAGGTGTGATTGCTAGTTTTATAAATGACACAATTATAGTGGATAGTTTTTATTTGAAACAAAAAATATATTTATTTCACTTGTTAATGAATGTATTTATGTTCTTTTAATATAACATTCATAGGTTTCCATGTGTTCAAGTATGAGTCCATCTTGAACAAAATTTGAATATTTTTTTATTTACATGTGAACTAATTATTTACATTATATAGTATAAATATGTGGCAATATTGAATATTATAAGCACAAGTGCTATAACAACAATTAGACCCTACACAACTACTGGCCCCTCTGCCCTAAACCCTAAAAATAAATCTAAATCAAATTCAATTTGATGGAAGCATTTGAGGCCTCATGTCAATTAAGACAATGAATGAAAAAACTTTGCATTTTTCAATCCCAAGTTCCTCTATGCATTCTCTAGATCTGTATTTTGATTTTTTCCTTCTATTTAATATTTTTAGATTATGTCACAGTTTGTCACTTTGGCCTTAATTTACCTAGTTTCGTACATATAATCATCAATCATCACACACCACACAAAAAAGAGACCAAAAACCTTACCATCATGTTCAACTCTCCCTCGAGGACAACAACCAAAAAAGAACTCTTGGTAAATTTTGTGTCCCTCAATGTTTTAATGGCAAAATTATTTATTTAGGTTAAGGTGTTTAGTGTAGATCCCATTTCAATATATTACACCTTTTTCTACAAAATAAACTAACATTATAATTCTTTATTTGATCACCTTGTCACTTTTGGGAACTAAACATGGTGTTCCAAGTAATTGCAATTTTGTGGAATCTAAAAGATGGACACTTTAGATTAGTCATTAGGACCACTAGCATCTAGAGCTTAATAATTCAGTTAATGTTATAATGGTCACAATCACCCGCCATCATTGAATTTATAAATTTTCATTTATTTCATTAGGATTAAATAATGGTCTATGAGAATAAAAAAATTGATTGGGTAGTTACAAGGGTGTGAGAATAGGACATGCAAGATTTGGGTCAGTATTGAAGGTCAAAATTTGATGGGGCAATGGAAACTTCCTAAATTTCAATGAAACTTCACAAAAGGGGTAAAATGAATGAAGGAAGAATCATGGTAAAATGTGAAAAATGTAAGCAGAACTAGACATTATAGGATGTCTAGGTTCAAAAATATAATAGTTAGAAGTTGGCTTGCACTTTGCTTAAGAGGAAATGAATGGAAGAAGGCTAAGGAAAACTTTGTGAGATTTCAATGTAAAATTAGACATGGGAATTGGATATTTGGAATGGATTTTGGAAGTCCACTTAAAGTTTGCTTGGAAAGAGATGAGGGAAAGTGAGAAAGACATACTAGACTTAGTGAAGGAAGTAGAGATAGTATCAGATCAAGTTTGGAGGTGGACAAGAATTATACAAGGAGAATTTAGAGATGTTGTGAAGAAATGTAAGGAAGTACCATAGGTCAAGATGAGGAAGGTATATGGAAGACATCTATATGAACCAATAAGTCTACAAAGGTGAAGGAAAGGAAGAGTGCAAAGATATTTTGCATCTACTAGACATGGGAAGTGGAGATGGGGGA
The DNA here is from genome assembly GCA_007258455.2 of Sequoia sempervirens. Lineage (NCBI taxonomy): Eukaryota > Viridiplantae > Streptophyta > Pinopsida > Cupressales > Cupressaceae > Sequoia > Sequoia sempervirens. Next base: position 5,827 of record VDFB02048274.1, read on the forward strand.
AAGGGAGGAAATAAAGGGAAATGGGAGGAAGGGGACCCAATAATTCTTGCATACATTATATTTGGGAAATGATGTCAAGATAGGATGTTGGATAAATAGAAAATGTTTGGTAGTCCATGAAAATTATACAACTTCATAAGAATGAAAAAACTAACAAGAATACTCCCAAACTTAATCTTTTTAGGATTTTGGTAATTTCCAGCAATTAGTAGGGATATGGAAGCTGATGAGGAACAACACATAAAAATTTGACTAATGAAGACCCATAAAATAATTTTCAAATCAAGGAACTATATAATATGGGAAAAATGAGGAAAATTTCACAAAGGGGGCTTGCAGAAATAAAAATTATGAGCTACAAATTTGGTTACCGATAGATCTAATATTAATTGATTGAATATAGTTCAATCAAAGATCCTTTAGTGCTTTCCTATTTTAGAAAAAACTTCATGTGTTGTTAGAATTAACTATGTGAGACATGATAGAGGTTGTGTTCTTACAAGTAAAATTTTATTAGATTAAGATCTTTATATTATATGATTGGTATTGATATCTTAATCAAAAAATCATGACTCGCAAATTATTTAGTAGAAAAAGTTTATTTAAAATGTGTTTTTTTATGGATCAAATTTAATGCAAGCCCTTTCAACCTACGATGTGTTTGATAAAAATGGTGCAATCAAAGAAATTTCAATCAAAAAAACTTTAATTGAAGTTGCTTATGTGGCAATGTTTTCATCTCTTATCCATTTGTTACAACTTTATTCTAATGTCAAAAAAATCAACTTCATTTCATGCATGCCAAGGTCGAATGAAATCATCCAAAGGCAAGATTTAATATGTACATAACCCTCAAAATTAGCTTTTAAAAAATATAATGTATATTTTTATTTTATAAACAATATAGGTCCATTATAAAAAATAGAGATAAAAAAGGCTTTGTTGTAGATATTGGGAGAAATATCAAACCAGGTCAATCTTTTGCAAAAAAATGTACTACACTCCACATCATGTCATTATTTTAGCAAAAGGATCATAAATAGACAAAGAGTAATATGTTATGATTATTTTGGTTTATATTTTATCTAGTATTGATTGAAAAATAATAATAAATAAAGTTTTCAATAATTAATTTGTTTTTTGTATGCACTAGATATTGGAGTTCATCAAAATAAATTAATATAGCATCATAATAATACCTTGATATAATGTGTAATAAATATATTGATAAGAAAAGAATGGTACATACATCAAGAATGAAAATCCATTAAATTCACTACATTATCTATATTATATCAGAATCTACATGTAACATCTTAGACATATTTCATGACTAATTATCATCTTTGATCTTTGTTCAAAGACATTGACTTGATATCTTTATAGGATGAAAAAAGAGATATTGTTATTATCATTTGTAAACTTTGAAAAAATCCAAACATTTTAGTAATTTTAGAAAGAGATGAATGTTTCTTGAGAGTTAAGATCATCATAAATTTGATTCATGGAGAAGGATCAATTGAACAATTATATAATTGATTATATAGTTTTGTAGGGAAGATATGTATTTGCAAAAGTGAATTGGGTATAAATACATAATTTTATTGATTCAAATATCCTCAACTTACATGACCTTATTTTCTATTGCTAGAACACATTGATTTAAAACACATAACAAACCAAGATTTTGTATGAAACAAAGAGCTAAATACCTTTCCTTATTAATTTAATTTTATATCTTTGTTAATCCCCTCTTATTCCTAAATAATATTTATTAATACTTATTTAATTTTTTTTTATCAAAATTTATATTCAAATATATTTATTCATTTTGTTGATATCGAGAGCAGGAACATAAGATCCATGAATAATCAATTTCTTTTAGTTTAGATTAAAGGACTAAAGGTTATCTATTCCAATAAATTCACCTGAGGTTCAATCCTAGCCTTGTCCTTTTGTTTATTACATCTCCAAAGAATTTAAATCTTAGTGGATGGAATAATCAATGAGCATACCATCACTCTCACCAATTGTGTCCAATCAATTAGACTACAACCCTTTATTGTATGGGTATGTGTAGGATCATCATGGAAAAAATAGGCCCTTAAGTGGCAAAATTTTTAGAAAAATCAGAGTTAGGCAACTTGGCGTAAAAATTTGAATAAGTTATCTATGTTATTTCAAAAATATGTAACAATAGAAATTTTTGTATCAAATTGAATATAGTTTATAAACTACTAGGTTTGTTTAAAAAGAAAAAAAGTATATTTGGTGAAAATTTGAAATTTCAATGCAATAGTACTTAAATTTCATGGAAAAAATAAGTAGGTGTCTATCTGACCACCCTAACCATAACAAAATGATAATATTTTTTTATAATATTTTAGATATAAGTAGAGGACTCATGTCCTGATGTTATGTATATTTTTTTGTTTTTATTTTCCAAGTAAATAATTAATTATGATTTTTTTATTACAACTTTTAGAAAATATAAAAACGCATATGTCTAACCACCTTAACTTAGTCAAAACTTCATGAAATTAATTTTTTCTTTTTTTAATCCTATAGTATGTGAAGCATAGAATGTGATGCATATTTTGGATTAAAAAATTTTGGTAGGTCGTTTGAAAGCTATAGATGTTTTTCAATCAGCCTATCAATCAACACTTTAGTCGTAATTTGAATAGAAAATGAATAACATTTACTTATTAAATTCAAAGTAAAGCATAATTTATATTGGTGGAAAGCTGAGAATCGCCTTTAAAAACTCTTTTTGTTTCATCAATTTTGGGTAAAAAAAGTTATCAGCCACATACCCATCATATTGCCACTTTTTGGGCCATCATGATCCTGCACATACCCAACTTTTACCTTTTAAATAAAACCTAGATCCCATATAATTTTAATTTCTAATCCAAATTGACCTTTTTTTAATAAGAAAGACTTTCCAATATAATTCTATTTTCTAACATAAAATGACTTTAGAGTTTCAATTTCAATTTTAATTTTTGAAGTTTTTGAGATGCATTTTGAATTTCAAGTGATGTAATTAAAATTTTGCGAAGGAGAAGACAAACACCATTAACTTTATCTTTGAAACAAAATAGAAAATTATTAAATAAAATATACAATGACAACAAAGAGTACTTATAAAAGAACACATCTTTCCATCAACATGACTCCTTGCAACCACAAATATCTAAATAAACTAGGCGTGTACTCAAAATGTACTAAGATTCTTATGCTTTCAACTAAGTTAAAGAATTTAGATACAACCAGACTATACAAAAATTAATTGCATGTAAAAATTAATCTTCTACTTGTGTAGGGTGCTTAGGTTTGAGGGAAAATATCTAAATTCAAATTTAAATTTGAATATTCATGAAAATTAAATTTGAGTGATTCTTCAAAAAATTGCAAGATTCATAAATAGAGAAATACATTTTTTTTTATGTTGATTTCCATTTTGTTCAAATTCTTATGCATGATCAAATCTCCTCCCAAGTCCAATTAAGCTTCTTCAAATTTGAATTCTTTTCCAAACTCAAGAAAACCCTACAAATCTTTTCAAATTCTTCTCCAACTCAATCCTTTAAGGTGTTTGTTTCTCTTCCCCTCTGAAGTTCTTCCAATTACTCACTCAAAATGTATTGATAAAATCACAAAGAAGAAAACCTCATTCTCTTAGCCATCTCCTTAGATTAAGTAAACTCAACTTTAGTCTATCAATCCTCGTCAATAATTAGTTGATTTGTATTCATTATTTTCAAGGTAAGTTAAGAAGTCCATAAAACACTTTTGAAATGATAGGGTTGCTAGAGTGAATAATTTATCTATTGAATATACTTAAGTGTACTTAGATTGATGAGGTTAGACAACATCTTGTCTAGCTAAATGTGCAACCTTGTAGGCCTCTAGAGGTTACCTAGTTGTTTTGTAAATCTTATGTGCATACCTTTTGAGGTTGGAAGACTTTTCATCTCACCTCTGTATAGGAGTGAATTTGCACCCCTTATGCAAATTCCCCTTTTACCCTTCCTCACTTTCGCTGTAGATGTTCAAATAATACTGATTGATATCGCACACTTGATCCTGATTTACTAACATCAATTCTCCCTGAATCACTTCTTTACTAACCAATTAATTAAATAATCCTTATTTAATTAATTCATCATAATTCCTCTATTAATTAAATAAACCAACTTTATTTGATTAAATCATCTTCTTTTAATTAAATAAATCATTTTATTTAATTAATCGTAATGTTCCTCATTTAATTAAATAAATCACCTTATTTGATTAAAACATATTTCCTCTTTTAATTAAATAAATTAATCTTTATTTGATTAAATCTAACATCATCCCTTTTATTTAAATAAATCAAATTTTATTTAATTAAATCTAATATTCATTATTCCTCCCATTTGATTTAAATAAATCTAAAAATATAAGTCAAATGTCAAATCAAACTAATCTCCATCTAAGTTAATTAAATCATAATGAACTCTAACACTAATCCATCAAATCCTCTAGATTTTGCAACCTGCACAAGTACATCAATTTATTTGATTTATAAATTCTTCTATTTCCATTCAAAAATGCATCTCTTTGGAATATTCCTTCATTTTGAAATCTCCCTGCCAAAGGGACTTGTCCTTCAACTTGGCATTTATAACTCTTACATGACCTTTTTCTTGAGCCAAATGCAATTAACTCACCTTTCATCTCTTCCTCCACAAGCCATCTTTCAAATTTCAAATTACACCTAATTGCATTTGTAACAACCCCCATGTTTCTATTTTGTTGTGGTCTTTCCTTGATGGATTCCGATAACTATATATTTTGTAATTACTCTATTCATCCCTTCATTATTTTGTATTGACACCTGAGAGGTGTAATTCTGTGACTGTTATGCTGGATTACATGTTTACATGCTTACATGTTTATATGTTGTTATGTTGTTGACATGATTATTGTTCATGCTGGATTTCATGCTTACATGGCTAGATATTATGCTGGATTGCATGCTTATATTTTTATGTATACATCATTGTCATTTCTTTTGTATGATTATGGACAGGAAAAAGATGATATCATAACACTCGTAACCGAGAGGCTTATGATATTATGACTATTTTTTCTAATGGTTGATGTTGCTATTAGATATATGATATATGATTCATGCACATGTACTTTAACATTTGATTGGAGTGATGCAGGTACTGAGTATCGACTCCGCCTAAATTCATAGGCCTGAGCATACTCTCTTTCCCCGATGGTGGATACTGGAGGTAGTCATAGGCCAAATATCCCCTACCCTAGCCACTGTACCCTATTAGGGTCGTGTTTTCGTATTGTTGTCTTCCATCCAGTTACCTAACGGTAATGTTCAGAGCACCCTTCTACCATATGTGAATTTCCTATTGGTCTTACTGAGGTTTTTGGTTTTGGTTTTCATTAATATTTCATGCGTATTTTAATATTGCTGATTTTGTGATTTTAATTAGTTGTTCCTTTTGGGGGAGCTTTAATGCATAATTTTATAAAAAAAATGCTTTATTCTCTTTTGGATGGTTTTGGGAAAAAGATAGAAAAGAAAAGAGAGCTTTGTTTTAAGGGAGGATTTTTATTTTTGGAGAAAGAAGAGAGAAATTGTTGTTTGCATGGTGAAAGAAACCCTAAGATTTGGGTGATTGAGTTGGGAGATTGTGAAGGTTTCAGAGAAGAATTTGTGGGTAGAAAATTATTAAAATCAGCCTGCCAGTTTTTGCTTATTTTCTGATTTTGGAGCTTGGTTGTGCCTTCTCCATTGAGAAAATTCTCTATTTCGGTTTTGGGGAAATTTGAGGTAATTTTTTGTTGTTCTTCATTGATGCTTGGTTGGTAAATTTTCTTTCTAATCTGGGTTATTGTTGTCCCATGAAAATTTGAGGAACTCTTTTATGTCTTTGTTTTGTATTGTTTGGAGTTGAATGTTGGATTGTTTTAATTGGTTGTTGTTGCTTTGTAGTGTTTGGTGTGACTAATTTTTGTAAATCTCTAGCAAACGTGAATTGGGTTTATGGGAAAAATCTATTTTTGGGCTCTTTCTTATTTTTCTCTTTTGCCCAATTTTTGTAAGAAAATATATGTTTTTCAATTGTTGTTCATTACCTTGTTGATAAAAATGAAAATTAAGGGTGGATTTCATGTAGGAACACCAAGATCTCAACTACGTCTTTGGCAGATTTAAAATCTGGGCACCTTTATTTTTCTGTGATTTTTGCTTGCCTAGTTTGGAAAAAGACGTTTTTCAGAACAACACTTCAAATTTTGTCCTAAACTCAAAATTCAAAGGTGTATTTCAACTTGAAACACCCAAATATGAACTGGGTCAGGCTTAGATTCATAATCCGGGCACTTTGAATTTTTACATGATTTCTATGCCTTCATTTCTTGCTGAATTACAACCATTAAATGTGTCTTTTACAACACTGTTAGTTGGTTGTTTTTAATTGGTTTCTTTGACAAAAATTATGGCCCTTCCTGTTATTTCAAGTATTTTTTGGTTTCCTCATTTGGTTAAACAAGATGAGCATACGTATAGGTAATAGAGTGGTCATATGGAGTGGCTCTCTACGGGCCCGGGGCCTGCAAGTGGCTGCCAGGGGAACTAGTAGTAGAGTTGGAGTAAAAAAGTGATAACTAAATAAAATTAATGGGGTAAAAAACTAATAAGATAATGAGTCCTCGTACATGGCCTTGAGCGCTTGTAAAGGCTAAGGATGCATTCGAGAAGGCCCATCCGTCTGCGAGGCATTGAGTCATCCGTATGTGGGGCATGGATTCAGGAATGATTGAGTCTCCTTGTCCCTATGAGAGGTGTACTTGATTTCATGTGGTTCCATCCCTTTGAGCATGCATGATGACACTTCATCTGATATGCACTCTATTATCTAGCCCTTGGTAGACGTGAGTAGTACCCGTCATGATATTGGATGAGCATTTCTTGTGGTGACTTTGATTGTGTACATTTCCTTCCATGTTGACTTTGTGATTGATGTGAGTGTTGGCCTTACTTTTCCTTTGTCTTTCTACCTCTGTTTTGGGCCTTGTGACTATCTCTGAGCACAGTGGGGTGGCCTCTTTTAAGTCCACATGGTAGGGAGGTGTTGCCACTGCCATTGGGGACCAGTGTACAGGTTAGTGGATCACGAGTTGGAGTCATCCCATCTTCCGTATTTATCTTTCAGATGATGTATTTTATTCATGTAAATGCTATTGTATTCAAACATATTCCTTTATGCTCATTGTACTCTCTTGAGAGAGAAAGAAATCATAAAATTAATGAGAAGATATGTGATGAGTATATTTGGCTTTCAGGTTCTGGTGTTGGTATCGAAATCGTGTGTTCTATGATTATTATTTTATGGCTTCATTCTTATTTCATGTAAAATTAGAGCTATGGTTGTACTCTCTTCCGTTATGTACCATGTTAAGTTTCCAGCATAGTACAACTTGCTCTAATAATCTATGTAGTTGCTGCAAGTTCTGGAGCAGCGTTGTTAAAGTTCCAGAGTAGCGCTGAAAGTTTTGGAGCAGTGCTGTTAGAGTTCTAGAGCAGCGCTGCAAGTTCTAGAGCAATGTTGTTAAGTTTCAGAGCAACACTATTAAGGTTCTGGAGTAGCGTTGTTAAAGTTTCGAAGCAGAGCTGAAATTTCAGAGCAGTGCTGTTAGAGTTCTAGAGCAGTGCTGTTAAGTTCCAGAGCAGTGCTATTAAGGTTCTGGAGCAGTGTTGTTAGAGTTTTGGAGCAATGCTACAAGTTCTAGAGTAGCGTTGTTAAGTTCTGGAGCAACGTTGCAAGTTCCATAGCAGCGTTGTTAAGGTTCTGGAGTGGCGATACTAAGGTTCCAGAGCATTTTCCCTGGAGCTATCTTATTTGCTCTTGTCAGGTTTTTTTCTTTGGAGGGTAGATTAATTCTCTCCCTTGGGCTGCATTAGGCCATACTTGGCCTTGTATGAGGTCATTTTTTAATTTATTGGAAACTTCTTTTTGTGTATGTTATCCTTTATGTTTTAAAAAAAAAACTCATCTTGTCCTCTTTTGGCTCTTAACCTTCAAGGTCTTATAGTGGGTTGTTACAACATTTATCATGCACATTGATCAAAATATGCTCCACCTCTCTTCAATAACATGTTGACAAGTGGTACATTATTATTGGCTCATCTTTAATCCCACATCCTCCATGTTTATCATTCCTTCATCCTTCTTTCCTATATATGGAGGATTCTTCTATTGATTTTGGATCCACAACTTTATGTAAAGTCATTATCTATAAATTTTATGCAAGTTCATCCATTGCTCATCAAGGTTTTCACTGCATTTCATCACCATAGCTACATTATTGAGAATTTTCACCAAGGATCACATTGTTCATCATCAAAGCTTGCAAGGAATGGGGAAAGGGCTACTTTCCACATAAAAGTAGCACTAATTCCCCCATGGGATGCTGGTTGTAATGTCTTGAATGAGATTTAGTAGCTTCCATTTGGTTAATTTTTCCTTATTTCTTGTTCATAGCATTTGAATGAATTGCATGGGGAATGATTGTTTAAGACTTGTTTCATGACTAACATTGGGTTGTTTGATGATGTTTGAGTAGGTCTAGATCAACCATTCCCAATTAATATATTTTTTTTGTCAAAATTCCATTTTTTTTCAAATTTTTGTGTCTTTAGAAAAAAGCGACACTAGGAAGGTCAAATAGTGACGCTATCAGTCTAGTGTCATTATTTAGCGATGTTTTCAACACTCCAAAATGTGACGCTGAAGCCATTCTCCTAAGGCTAGACCAGACAAACTCCAAAGTGTGACACTGAAGAGAAATTGCAACGCAATTGCGGTCTCTAGTTTTCCACAGAATGACACTAACCTCACCAGAACGAGGCCGATTTCCTCAAACTGTGATGCCTCCATGGATTGTAATGCTGGAGTTGGGTAAAAGGTCATTTTTTAGTTTTGATTCAACATGTTCTTTTTTATTTTGATCACCTTTGACTTCTAACCTATTTGTGGCTCTATTTTTTGTAGGCTAACTAGTTTTTGTAGGTCGAAGTGATCAAGGGGGAAAGGAGGAAAGAAAGACAAGGATTCTTATAGCATTATCACATGATTGTAACAAGTTTTTTTAAACACATTGGGAGCAATTATAATCCCATTCTTAAGGCTTTGTTATCTTCAAGCTTTTAGGGATCAAATAAATTTCTTTTGGGTTTTAAAAAGAACAATCAAAGGGTTAAAAAGAACACAAAGAACTTACTATAGTTGGTCTTATATTTAAGAATTGAACAAAACAACTTCAAACATTTAATTTGGTGCTATAAAAATAATCCATTACTGATTTTGAGGCCTAAAATGAACATGTGTATTTTTTCTTTTGTAATCTTTTTTACAAGTTAATATCATTTAAAGGGTGTATGCACTTCTCTCGTGCCTCACTGCGATCTTGAGAATCAAAATTATTTTGGTGATATTAGGTTGTCTAAAAGATTTCCTCGACACCTTAATTTGGGCTTTTAAAAACTAAACAAAATATTGTGAGTGTGAGTGAGTACATTGTGTCTGTTCTCTCTTTGTTCACACAAACAAAGATTGATCAAACTATAGATGTGTTTATTCAATTTTGTTTACCTTTAGAGAGCCTACCTTGGTGGGAAAAAGTACTTACCCCAAGGGAATGGCCCAAGCAGTAATGAGCATAAGCCAGGCTCTTCCGAACTGCTATACAAATTTGTGGTTGCAAGGAAAGTTTGCAATCAACTTAGTGATGGATGATAGCTCTCCCCCAGTATCTTTATGATGTGTAAAGCCCTTATTCTAAGGGTTGGAGACATCTTGAGGGAGTTTATCATTGTGTCCTATGAACTGGATGCCTTTATTATGAACCATTGTGTAGCAGCCAAAAATCCCAATATTTGTTGGCGTCAGGAGGTTAGACCTCTAGAGCTGTCCCACATACTTGCGATTATTTGTAGAGATGAAAAAATTTTCATGGGAGATTCATGAGAGCTGAAGCTTGGCTGAGCCATAGAAGTGAATGTTGTGGAGGGGATCCAGTGTGGTCAAGCTTCTAGTCATTTTCTCTAAATAAGC
>VDFB02048275.1:0-22997 GCA_007258455.2 Sequoia sempervirens
TTTGATTGGTCAACATAAGGGCATATCTTGATATTTTTATGTCTATTTGTGTCTTCTTAGTTGTCCCACGTAGTACCCACCAAGATCCCTGAGGTCTTGTGTTATGCTGGGGCATCCTTTTGTGCTTGTAGTTATCTCAATACCTGGCCCGACCAAGGTCTTTGTGACTTTGGGGTGTTGGGATAGCCTTTTTGTCTGTTGTGTTTGTTTTATGCATTAGACACTAATTCGCCTTGGTTCTTCATACCCTGGTGTCTTGTGTTTGATGCTATAGCAAAAACCAGTGCTCCAAAGATGATAAATTGCATTTAGAATTGCATCTCATTCTCCATTCTATCGTCTTGCATATATCCCCCCATCCATTCATCATTCATCCTTCATCCTTATCTCTATCCAATCTCCATCCATTCCACTTAGCCCGAATCATCTAATCATATCTTTGGTCTACTTCTCAGTCTTGTTACCAGCCTTGACCCATCATCATCCATTAGTATCATTCCCTATCCCTTTGGTGTTGTTTTGGGATGTATCCTTCCCTCATCAACAACACTTTCATCCTCATCATCGGGAGGTATTCTTCCCTAACCTTTGGTGTTGTTTTGGCATGTATCCTTCCCTCATCAACAACACTTTCATCATCATCATCGGGAGGTATTCTTCCCTATCTTTTAGTGGTGTTTTGGGATGTATCCTTCCCTCATCAATACCACTCAGTGGGATGTATCCTTCCCTATCCTCGTGTTGTTTCGGGATCCTTCAATCCATCATTGACAACACTCCATCCATCCTCAACCCATTTTGGCTTGTACCTTGACTGGGGCAACATCACCTTTTGAAATCCATTTGTGCTCCATCCATCTCCTATTGCTTCTCTTACTCTCTTACCCATCACCTTGCATCATCTTCCTCATCTCCCCTTGCATCACATCATCTATTTCGAGAGCACACCGGTGAACATCTTCAACCCATATGTCCTCGAGGGCATCCTTCATCTAATTTTTATCATTTCTTTTCCTTCTAGTCACTCCTTTGGATGGTAGGGGCATCTATTCAATCTAACCATCTTCTTCTAGGTTCTATATTTTATTCTTTGAAATGATTAACTGCTTTAGTAGCACCATCTCAAAAAGAGGGGCAAAATGTAGACATCAAATTGGACATTTAGTTTGTGTTTATACTTTAAAATCCTAAACATCCTCTTATTCGAGTTAATTAAGTAATATTACTATTATTTAATTAATATCTTTAATTTTGCCAAATCCCTAAAGTATTTAATCAATAATTAAATACCTTACCCTCTTTAATCCTCTTTTCAGCAAATAAATTAAATAAATATTACATTTTATTTAATTCCTCACATCATCATTTCATCTAATCCTAAACCATTTCCTAATTTCTTCATTAGGGATGTGCACATGCCTAATCCTTGATTAGGATGTGTCACATCCTCCAACTTTTGCAAGTTGGCTTCTAATCCTTATTTATTCTTCTAATTACTGATTAATTAAGCCTAATCATTCTCCAAGGAATTTTTAATTCCTTTTTATTCTTTCTAGATTCCCCTCTTTTATATGTGAAATTTTTAATTCACATTCCATCCTTCCAAGGCTTCTAGAACCTTGGACTTGTCACAATCTCCACATGTGACCAACCTTGGACTTGTCACAATCTCCACATGTGACCAAGTTCCACCTTTGTGGAGCCCATCTTTTATCTTTTAGACTTTCTTAGGAATGTGAATTTTTAATTCACACTTATTTCCCCAACCACCTTTCCTTTTCCCATGTAGATTTTTGAGGAATTCCAAAATTCCTCAAAAGTCCCTTTCACTCCCACTTGGGGACAAGAAATCCCTTTTGGTGGAAATCTCCTCACTCCCAAGGTGCATGTCCTTCCACCTCATGTACCTTTTTGACAACTCATCTCCACCTCATATCCTCTTGTCCACTTCACCCTCCATGTCAAGATGTGAGGGCTTGTGGGTTCTCAACCCACCATAGCCCTTCATCTTGGCCTTGTTGGAGCAATCTTGACCATTGAATTCTCTAGAGAATTCAAGATCCTCTATAAATACCCCCTCCTCAAGGGCATTTTGCCTAACACTTTTCATTTGAGCAACCTTATGCTGCTAATTTTTCTTCTCAAACACTTTTGCATTTTGATAACTACATGCTGTCCATTTGAATCCTCAAGCCTTTTCAATCATTCAACCATCTTTGTTAATCATCTTGCATATGGAATCTTGCATCTTAGTCATTCAATCCATCATCTAAGGAGCACACAATCCATTCCAATCAAGGGCCAATCAAGGAGAAATCAGCAGCAAGGAAGGTGAAATTGTTTGTGTTTTATTTAGTCCATTTTCTTTATTGTTTATCACTCTTTTGGCTAATCTTGAGGTGTCTTTGGTATTTTATCACTTGCATTTTAAGTTGTTTTGTACATTTAGAGCAGTATAAATATCAAGGTATCACAGTATCAATAGCCTATCATTCAATCAATCCCAAAATCATCTGATAACATCATGTCCTAGGATGCATCCTTCCTACAATGGACATCAACTTCAGGCATCACTGTAGTTTAGTCTTGTCTAGCGGTATGAAGAAAATTAGCTTGTTTGTTTACTTGATCTTTGTCTTTTGACTTATGTTATTGCGCTCATTTCGATGACCTCTTGATGATGTCCAAACAAAGGGATTTAGAGATAAAGGAATGGGGCAACAATCATTATCTTTTTATTTGTTGTGCTTGTGGGATATTTTTGTAATATAACCTTGGTCATACGTGTTTTGTTTAGGTGTAGGGAGGGTTTTTTAGGTGTCTTGTTGACCACATAAGATGGCTTTCCTTTCTATGTTTTGGTCTGAGATGTTTGGAATATTTGAACTACATTTTGAATAAGGTTATGTATGTCAGGTGTGAATAGGATTACTCCTATCTAATTTTTGAGTCAAATTCCATCACACTAGGTGCAATGCCATCCTAGTTTTTTATACCTTGATGCATTGTGCCTATGTGTATTATCAAACATAAGGTAAATAGCCCTTTTAAAATCCTAATTCCTGATAAGAAAATCATCATCATCATCATCATCATTATCTCTAATAAAGCTGACTTATTGGATTCTCTTATTTCTTCTTGCTTCTCTCCTCGCTAACATGGTACCATGACAGTTAATCACAAGATCATCGTTAATGCATCCATCCTACATCCACAAACCATCAGCATAATACATATCATAGCATGACATATAGGAAACACTAATCATCTCAAATGCATTTCATTTCATCATTGCATAATATAGATTGGTTATTCTAAGCATCTCATAAACCATACATTTACATCCATTACATAATCATGTAACATCACATATACATCATCCATTTGCATCATCATATAAGCATTATCATACAATGTGCATCATATCATGCCATATACATCATCACATATGCATCATCATTAAATACATTATCACATAGGCATCATCATTAAATGCATCATCACATAGGCATCATTATTAAAAAGCATCATCACATCATATCATGTGCATCATCATGTCATCCGTACATATTGGAAAAAAATACTGAAAAAGAAATGCATCCATCCATAAACATCTACATAATCACTACATCACATCATAACATCATATAGAAACATACATCGCATTACATCACCTAGAATAAAAAACATACCTGCAACACATAAAATGGAGTTATCACATCACATATAGAACATCGCATATAGGAAATTAAATACATACATCCATCATGCATAAATAGAATAGAACACATCACATCGGATTGAACCATATCATCTCATATATCATCAAAATAATAATACAACTGTCATGGTACATGAAATAGGATCAAGTGTGTGTATGAATCAGTATAGTACAATCACCCATGAGGCTATAAAAAATGGAGCCCATGGACTTCAAAAAGAATGTTGTCTCTGATAAAAAATGTAAAGCTAGCCCTGATGGCTACTCCCCTTGCCCGAATATCTCTTGAGCTGATCCTGCCTCTACCCTTTCTGCTGTGAAAATTTTGGTGCTTGGGCCGCTCAAGGCATTGCTTGATGGTAGTGAACTTTGTAATGTTGTGCCTCCATGACTGCCTCATGGTACATCCTTGCGGGGATGGTCTTGCCCTGTGTACTCTCGAACTGCTGACGTCTCCTGGTCTCTTGTGCCAACTAGAGCTCTATGGCCTGTCTTTTCTAAACAGCCTGATCCTACTCGACCCTCTCTTGATCTCTCTCAGTTGTCAAAGTGGCAACCTATGCCTACAACTGTTGGATCAATACATCCCACTAGTCTGGTTGGGGTGGTGGTGGCTGTTGTTGCTGATCTTTAGGTGGTTGCTGGTCTCTCAGGGGTGGCTACTATTGTTGATCTATGGGTGGCTATTGGTCTCTTAGGGGTGGCTGTTGTTGATCTCTCTGCCCATCTCTATCCCCATCCCGCTGACCTTGTGCATAATCCCTCTAGCCCCGCTGATCTGGAGGTGGTCCACCCCCTCCTCTACCTTTGTCATCATCACCATCTTTGTCCCTGTCTCCTCTACCTTCTCACCCCCACCCCTGCCCTGTTGACCGGCCTCAAGGTATCCATCGTGGTATCAATGCACTAGGAACTGTCAATCTAATTGGTGGATGAAACCAATCTTGGTAGGCCTATCTCATCCTCGAGTCCACCTGCCCCTAATCATATGGCCATGGCCTAGCCACCAACTACCTAAAAGAGTCAACTACCTCATATAGAGGGATCATGCAACCCCGTGTTGTCTCCCACATAGTACGCACAAATATCACCACGTACTGGTCATCGAGATGGTCCTGCACATCTCTGAACTGTCTAGCAACTTGATCCCATAGATAATGCTCTATCATCAACGCTCCTTGCCCTACATAAGTTTGTCCTATCTAGCAAAGAAGAGTTGTTGAACGTCATCATACTAGGCGGGCATGCTGAGCCAAGGCCTCCAAGTAAAAAAAGTCATCTCATCAATGACCCTCCTCTAGTAACAGATGTCAGTTGCCCCTATATTTTTGAATGTCAATCCACCCCTGTATCTCCAAACAGTTGGATCATCTGGCTCCATATCAACCAGTGTGACTCATGGGTAGAGCACTATAATATGCTCCTAGGCCTAGATGTGTAAGAGTGTGACTCCTGCTCTGATAGCCCTACTATCGTTGTATGTAAACTCGTGCAAGTCATGGTAGAGGGAGGCTAGCATCATTGGCCAAGCACTCTCTTCGTCGGAGCATCCACTCCCAGGAAAGACCCCATCCCAAGCTAAAGTATCGGTCGTGCCAATATGGTGCCACAAGCCCTAAGATAATGGTGGCTACAATCAATTTGAATGTCAATACCTAACCTCTATACCACTCCAAATCAATTTGTCCCTTAGCAAAAACAATCTCATCGAGGCCCATGACCTCATAGCAAGCATTTGTCTTGGCATCCACATCATAGATGACCTGCTCTTTGTGGATCAACAAACGAAGAATACGCCACACATCCTCCAAGGTCACTATTGCCTCACCTATAGGGAAGTGAAATGAGGACATCTTACTGTGCCACCTCTCCACCAATGCTATCATCATCCCTAAGTGCGTCTAGATGGCTGGGGAATACACAACGTACTAGAGTCCTATCGCTCGCAGGTGCTCCTGGAGCAACTCATGCAAACTAGGAACTTGATTCAATATGCTCAAAATCAAGGATTTGTGCTCTCATGAATGGACCGGCTCCATGTCTTCCTGCATCAGTAAAGTCACCGCATCAGGTTTCGTAAAAAATCTAGATCCTATTTAGTGTTTTCATGATCGAAACAAAAAATGCATCGCTGTTTGAAAATTCTAACCTCCACCACCGCAGCGCACTTTGACCATGTTTCATTTTGACCCCTAAACCTAAATTCCTAATTACACTATTGTGATGCTACTTGCAAAGGTGATGCACTTTGACGCTAACCCCTAAACTCTAAATTGGACTACCATAGCGCAAGACACAAAAGCAATGCACTCTAAGGCTGTGCGATGCTGATTCAAGGCTTTCAGCGACACCAAATAGCGTTGCTTGACTAGTTTGACCTTTGGAACCTAATTAATGCACATGAAAGACGAAAAAACAAGTCATCTAAGGGTCACATACTGGTGGTCCTATGCTTGGTAGTCACTAGTACACTCGCACTCGCTCTAAAATGTGTTGTGGAAGCACACGTTGCGCCATCTCAAATAGTGGTTAGAGCTCAAAAGTGAAGAATCTCTAAGCACTGAATGTGTAAATGAATTGGAAGTGGCCCCTCAAGGCCTATTTAAGCTTGAAAGTTAGGGTTTTTAACCCTATTTAGTCATCTAACTAGGGTTTCAGACCCCTAATCCCATTTTCACCAAAATGAGGGTAATTTTGCATTGTTTTTTCATGTTTTTGCACATTTTTCGCATCCTGGACCTTTCTGGACTCGTCGGGCACCTTGTCCTCTTTCTTTGCAAGATCACCCAAAAATTAAAAAAAATCGTTCGGTCTCTCGAGGGGGCAGTATATATCGAGGGGGCAATAAATCAACATGTTTCTTCTCGTCGGGGCAACAATGGGGCATTTAAAAAAAAAAAATTTGATCATGACAAGTTTATTCTTTGAACCAACACAACAAGTACATTGCTTCAAAGAGGGGAAAAATGTAGACACGTAAAATGTACTGATTGATCCTATACACTTGATCCTGATTTTACTAACACTATTTTGTCCTGAATCGTCTCCTTTGCTAACCATTTAATCGAATAATATTTATTTGATTAAATTCATCACATTTCATCTCTTAATTAAATAAATCATTTTTATATGATTAAGTCATTATCTTCTATTAATTAAATAAATCATTTTATTTGATTAATCCTAATGTTCCTCTTTTAATTAAATAAAACCCTCTATTTGATTAAATCTAACATCATCCTCTTTAATTAAATAAATCAAACTTTATTTAATTAATTCTAAATCCATTATTCCTCTCACTTTGATTTATTTAAATCCTAAAATCTAAATCAAATTATCAAATCAGCTAATCTCCCTCTTAATTAATCAAATCCTGATTAATGCAAATATTAATCCATCAAATCCTCTAGCTTTTGCAACTTGCTCATGAAAATCATTTTAATTGATTTATTAAATCTCTAATTACTTTCAAAAATGCATCAAAAAGGGAATATTCTCCAAGTTTGAAAAATCCTTCCAAAAGGGTTTGTACATCCAACAAGGCATTTAAGTTTCTTACATGTCCTTTGCCTTGAGCCATGTGGCATTAACTTCATTTTCTCCTCCCTCCAACTTGTCATTTCATCCATTTTGAAATTCCACCTAATTGCATTTAATTGCATAATGACCAAAATGTGCTCCACCTTTGTCCACTCACATGTTGACAAGTGGCTTTATGCTATTGGTTGGTCTTTTATCCCACATTCATCTATTTTGCCTCATCCTCCATTTTTCTCATCTATAAATAAGAGGCTCTCATTTTAATTTTGGATCCACAACTTTATGCAAAGTCATTATCTTGAGATGTTGAATTTTTTCATCCATTTTCACATTTTTATAGCTAGGTTATGCAGGAATTTCACCAAGGAAGCATCAAATCTTCAACAATCATCATTCAAGCTTGCAAGGAAATGGGAAAGGGCCATTTTCCACATCAAAATGACACCAATTCCCCCATGGGATCGAGAGTTTGTTTGCATTAAATAGGATTTGATATCTTTTATTCGTGTTCTTGATATTTCTTGTTTTTTTGCATTTCAAATGGATTTCATGGGGAATGTTGTTTCTAACTTGCATTTGGGACTAATTGTGTGTTTTTTCTTCATGTTTGTGCAAGTCTAGGACCACCATTCACAATTTGTGATGTAGGGTTTCATGATTCAAGCAAGCATTCAAGTCAAGATCTACAACATTCAAGAAAGAGTCAAGATCCACATCCATTAGAGCCATTTCATACATGTTTATAGCCTTTTGTTCAATGGTTTGTTGAGTTGTAACATTGCATATTTTTTCATTCATCATTCCTTCATCCTATTTCATTTCATTACAAGGTTTGATTACCAAAATGAGAGGAAAACTCCTTTCTACTAACAAAACAACAATTTTCCCTCTCTTTAGTGTGTGATTTACATATCTAGGTTGAAGACATATTGAAGAGCAAGATTGGAAAGAAGTTGTCAAGTTTGCAAAGTTAACAAAGTTGTCACCTTGTCCACAAGATCATTAAAGGACATTTGCAGAGCATAATTTAGCAATTCAGATTTAGAAATCAGGTTGAGAAGTCAAAGTAGAGGTTAAAGAACAGAATCAAACTTTGGCTTTTCGAAAAGGCTAAGCAGGGATGATACGCCACTTTTGACATATGATTCTCAGTATAGTGGAGTTTCCAATTTTTAGGTGTTCCAGACTTGTCTATGCCAAATTCCTATTCTTGCCCAGAAACCCTAATCTAGGACTAAATTGCACAGCTTGGTGTATGAGTCCCATTGTGCATTAAATTCAACATTTTCAGCATTTCAGGTCTTCAATCAAGCTTCTATAGGTTTCCAAGTGCCCCTCCATGCTTCTCTACTTTTCTATTCTTATTTGCATTTGTTTCTAGGTCATTTAGTGAAGTTTTTCATATCATTAGGTTTTTACATTAGGTCTTGCAAGTTACTTGTCTTTCCAAGCCCTAGCTTGGTGGTGAACCCTCTTTTGTCATTTATCATACCCTAGGACACCCTATTACAAATCTCTTTCCCTCATTCCATCATTGGACTGAGATCTCTAGGGTTTCCTTGAATGAAAAGGGAGGAAAACTTATTGTTCTATGCCCTAAACTATAGAGCGACTATTTTCCATGTTTCATCCCTAAATCCCTAAATCTAAAATCCCAAAGCCCTATATCCATGTGGATCCCTAAAACCTAAATATGAAATCTAAAAGTACAAATCCATCTAGATCCTAAAATCTCAAATTCTAAAATCTAAAAGTAAAAAATCCATGTGGAATCCTAAATCCTAAAATCTAAAATCCAAAAGTCCAAGCACCTTCAAAGATCCTAAATCCTATACACTAAAAATTTAGAATCGTGTCATAATTTTTTTGAAGATACAGAATCCACCATCTCATCCAAAAATAATCCACTCACAAAATGCAATATGGTGTGTGGATTTGTTGGTCTCGATTCCGCTTAACCATGAAATTTATTCTTGTCTCCACAACCTCATCCTTTCATCTACCCCTTTTCACAACCATATCTATTACCAACATATATCTCCAATTGAACCTATTTGATTTTTTTTTTTGCATAACCACCGTACATCCTTCATCCAACCCATATACCATTCCATTTTCTTGGAAGCATCCTCTAACATAGGGGTGATGATGGTACCATGGTTAAGGCATTTACATTTGGGAGAAGTAAAAATAACACTCAACAAAGTTCACAACAACATTCATAGAGTGCATTACAACATGGTCCATATGAAGTAGTTCTTAAAATAGGATATCATTAGTCCACCAAGAAAAATGATGGTCAAGAGCTAAAAAATTTAGTGAAAATTATGCATCTTAGGTGTCTTTATGCAACAATAGTTCAACAAAAAAAAGAAAAGAGAGAAACAAAAATAAAAAATAAAAAAATCTAAGAAAATAGAAAAAAAGAGTACTAAAGAGAAAAAAAAATTCTAATGGTAAAAACCATTCCTATGGCACCTTAGGCAAGTACCATGATGAAAACCTATTCAAAAGCATCATTTGTAAATTAGATATCTATATGCTCCCTACAATTGGGGGCAAGTTGTCTCATCCTCCTAAACTATCCATCCTTTTAAGTTCCTACACTGTCATCCATGCCTATGCATCATATCTGCATACCCATGTACTCATACCCATTCATCCTTCCTTCCTTATTTTCACCTTTACAAGGACATGGGAAAAATATTGACATGTTCTTTGAACACTTCTTGATATATCATATCTGTTGTAGTAAATATTCTCTCATTTAGTAAATATCACAATGTAGTGGCATTCCTAGACTGGGGGCATGTTATTCCTAAGCAACATAATCCTTGGAGATCACATTCTAAATCCTTTCTCATGTCTTCATAAAAAAGGTGATGCACAAGCGTACGTACAATGCAATATCGACATTCAACAAGAAACCAAAGGAAGGAATGTTTGGAGGAGTCTTCAATGCCAAAGTTGCAAGGAAGAACAAAGATACTAGCAAAACAACTAGGTTGTATAGAGATGGTCTAAATCATTACAATATGGAAGTTTTAACTTCTATATTGGTCATCATGCTAATATTCTATCCCCCTCCTTAGGTGAAGTGTGCCTTTGAGATGTCAATAAGTCTATATTTTTTTATGTACCCAAGAATGCCAAACAAATAACTTGTAATTTGTACACTCTAATTTTGAACTAATACACTCCTTTTTTTTTTGTTTAATCTATATAAGAACTACCCCTTAACATCGCTAAAAAATAAAAAATAAAAATCAAAGCTCTGAAACTTAACTTTTATTATTATTTAATTTACGTTGAAGGCGTATCCAATGTGAGGTAGATCGAGCTAATTTTCAAAATCCACGATGACAAGAAGGCTGGAGACAAATGAATATTTACCCATCGTTCGATATTTCATCCACCATCACCACTTTCCACGTCATCTGCTTTTCATGTTGTCCACTTTACTTTCTCGCCCATATCAATGCAAAATGATAAAGCGAATCTAAACCGTTCATCATTTTTTGCCATTTTATCATTTGTTTTTTTGTTGTTTTTGGCTACATTCCCCGTTGTTATTGGTTTCCACTCCTCCAAACTCTTCCTCGTTTGTAGTGATCTTTCACTTCTTTGATTTGGCGAGTTGTAGCCAGAAAATAAGATTTCGATGATGGTTTTAGAATATGTTTATTAAAATGAAAATTTCGGCCAAAATCCTAATAATGACCACATTTAGGTTTATTGTTTCACTGCCTTGATAGATGAAATGTTTTTTCTTTAATTATTGTTGTGAGCAGACAAGAGAAATGAGCAATCAATTATTTATGGTTGTGTTTAATTCATCTATGAAATGAATCCATGTAGGAACTCTTCATTGCAGGAACCAACACATCCTCCTCCACTGTAGAATGGGCCATATCGGAGCTGATCCGACACGAGCAATTCCAACGCGAAATGGAGTTTTCCTCAGAAATGACAAAGTGAATGAAATATTTAATTTAAAAAGGAAAAAAGTGAAGGAGCCTCCAGAGAGTGCGGCCGTGATGGAGGAAATGGAGACTCTTCAGTTTAAACCCACTGCTTTCATTTTTGCGAAACTCTTGACCATATTTCACATTTGTGGGGAATTCCACAAAGCTTTCCAGTTGCTTAAGTGTATGAAGAATGCTGGGATTTATCCTAATAGACATGTCTATGATGTAATCATTAACACTTTTTCCCAAGCACAACCACTTGGAACATGTAGTGAAGGCATTCGAGAGAATGATGGCAGAGGGCATTGAGCCAAATGACATCACATGGAATACCCACATAGACTGTCACTGTAGGGCTGGAAAACATGAGGATGCAATTTGCACATATTTTAGGTCATGTTGGAATATGGGTGCTCTCTTGGTGCAGCAAGGAAAATGGGACCAAATCAAATCCACTCTTAGTAAAATGCAAAGTGACGGTTTGCTACCTAAAATTCTTCACTTTAACATGCTCCATGAATTCTGAAGAAATTCAAATTTGTTGTAGTAAAAATGAAAATGGAAAATAAAAGAAAATCAACTCAAGAATCACCATGGCTACCAAGGCCATTGCTAGGCTACTCACAACTACAATGGCCTGTGATTAATTCTACTCCTCATTCATAATTCTATTGTCCATCAACACCACCACTACCCTCTTTAACTTGGCCTTACAAGGACTGTAGACTAATAGACCTGGCCCCTATTTTGGCCTTTTCAGGGCACCACATTTGTTGACAAGTGAAAATGAAGCTACAACAATGGATGAGCTCAATGATAGTGAAGGTATCAAAATTAAATTAAACTCTTAGAATGATGTATAGTGCATTATATGTTGGTATATATATGAAGTCGTGACTCAGATCTTATTGAGGTCTGACCAATTTATAAGAAAAAAAATATCTTTGATGTTGTCTAGTCTCTAAGTTATGTTTTGATGCTTTGCACTACCATAGGATGTATCTGTTACATATTCAATAGATAGTTGGAAAATATTTCTCATGCCACAGTTTCAAAAAACATCTAATAACCCATGGCTATTTTTATAAAAATAAAGGTCACTGACTTCTAGCTCTACAAATTTTCAGCGCCATGAAGTGCTTAGCTCCAAAACCTTTAATTCCTGCTCTAGCCATCTTCGACCCCCTTGGCGTGCGTAGAGATGTTTGTGATGAGGTTGGGGCTCCCATTTCTTGGCGCAAAGGGAATTCACCAGTTTGCAAAATGAATTACAAGGACACGGTGAGAGGCGGATCTAGGGGTTTTGATTCACTGACGGGGCAAGCAGATAATGGTGCTCAGCTTCACCAACCTATAGAGAAACTGTGAGTTGAATGTTCTAAGGTGAGGAAGGGTTTGGAGGAAAGGACCCGCATGTGCCCTCATCTTGTTAACAATGTCGTTGACCCTGATATGGTAAATGCCAAAGCTTCAAGTGTGATTGGTGCCAAGACTAGCCATCTCCTGGTTTGACACTCGAAGCTCATCCCCAAGGTATACCTAGACAGTTTGGTCTGTGATCAAGAGGGGTATCTACAAGATCACATTCTCATATGCAGACTTACAAAATATTGCCCTAGTCTATGTGCATGGATCACACAAAACTGGAACGAATATATGAAAGAAGAAATTAGTATTTACCCTTGTGCTAGCTCAGGTTCTTTATAATAGAATTTGATTCTATTGAAGACATGGATCTGGTGTTGCAAGTAGGCCCCTAGACTTTTGATGGTGAATTCATAAGGATGAAACCTTGGTATGCTTCCTTTGACCCCCACACTGAGACTTTCTCATCTACTTTCCTTTGGGTTAGACTTCCTTATCTCCCGCTCTAATTCTAGGAATTGGATTGCCTGCGCACAATTGGAAATGGCTTGGGTAAGTACCATTACTCCTCAAATGAAACTATCAGCTATAGGAGCTCCACTTGTGCATGCACTTGTGTGGAAATGGATTTATCTAAATGACTTCCAGCCGAGATATCTCTGAAAGTGGGAAAAAGGTGTTGGAAGCAACCGGTTGACTATGAAAAGGTTGCCTTCAAATGCAAGAAATGTTTTTCAACTGACCATTTGAATCATTAGTGCCATAAGAAGCATACCATCAATCAGGCCTCGAACAAAAGTCCCTCCTGGTGGATTGGGGCAAATTCCCACCATTATGTCGTCATTCCTGGAACTCCAAATGACTTGCCTTCTTCACAAGCTCCTGAGGAAATCATTTCAAAATCAAATCCTCTCGCTCTTTCGGCTATGCAATATTCCTCAGTGGTGTCTCATGCGGTCCCTAATGATGGGGCCCTCTCAATTGCCCCCTTATCCTTTCCTACAAAAGATCTCACAATGGTGGAGGCTAACCAGGTGGTGGGTCCATTAGCTCCTACACTTGTCGATTCTTCTATGGGCATTTCCTGCTTGGATGGGGCTAATGCCAATTCCCACTACCTTTTGATGACACCACAAATCCAAAACTGGAGTGGACTGAGTTGAAAAGGAAGCAATCTACTACAACACTTTCAAACCACTCAATGTTGTTAAGATCCACAACTAAAAAATATAAATGATTGTTGCCTTTACCCGTGGGCTGAGGAATACTATGGATGTAAAGGGGCTTATTTGCAGGATAACGCTGCGGAAAAATGATGTAATACATAATTTTTTTACATCAATATAATTTATATTTACGTACCAACAAAAAAAAATCTAATAAGCAATTTGATCGGATGAAAACATTAACTTCATCTTACGGGCAGGGACTAAAAATAGATTCTTGTAAATAGAGGTAAATAATGAATAGAAACTTTTGTTTAGGTCTTCGATTCTTGAGTACAATGTAAATTATAATCCTCACTAAAATATTAATATATAAATACTATATATCAATATATATATTCTTTTATTTATATATTGTATAATATAATATAGAAATATGATAAATAATACATAAATGATATACATTATATAATATAAAATATATATACTATAAAATCTCAATATTCATGATTATATTTTATCTTTGAGGTGTATTATAAGAGTTAATCTCAATATAGTGGTTCGTAAGTTACGCTAATTGTTAACTTTGTGAAGGATAGAAATTCTTTGTTCAAAAGTCATAAATCTGACTAGAATATGATAGTCAAGTTAAGAATTGGCTTAGAAAGTGAACTAAACAAATAAATTCAATGGATATGGGTGTTCTTTGGAAGACCCAATACAAGTGATATTTTGATGAAAAACGAAGCTAGAATCAGCTTTTCAAAATTGAACAAGACAAAAGATTCAATGATCTTGATAAGGAGGTGGACATTGTTTTTTATCTAATTCCTGAACAACACAGTGTTAGAAAGTTGAGTCTTAGACATTGAAGGAAACATACCACTACATGTTCTTTGAGATGTTTACCAATTGGTCTTTTGGTGATTATTTTAAATGTGAAGCTATTGAGTGGACTTGGGTTTGAAGCTATGTAGAAATGGCAGAAGCTGCAAATGGGGACTCAAAAGCCTCAAAATCCTCTGGCGACGGCTACAAAATAAATGTAGAAAGCTTCACTAAAATATTGAAAATTTTGTACAACCATTGGAAAGAGCATAGGAAAAGTTTTATTTAACCAAAATAACTTAATAATTTTAACCTACTGTAGAATATATCACTTTGTTTCTAGCCATATATAGTTACAGTTATACCCATTTCATATTTATGCTTACATATGAATCTAGTCGCACCCAGTTCATGTTCTGTATGAATTTTGATACGTTCCAACCCAAAACATATAAATCTTTTTATGCCCAGATTTTATCTAGACTTACAGAGTTCAACTAATGTGAAGTTAGATGCATACAAGTGTGGTTAAGCCCAATTCATGTTGGGCTCATTTAGTGCAATTTAGCCCTTGATATTCAGATGTTTTCCTCCTATGCATTTAGTTGAAGAACTTTTAGAAAAAACTATTTTTAATCATACTCTATAATCCATTAAACGGATGAGAAATAAAAATGTTATCTTCTATGCATCTAGTTGAAGGGCTTATTAGAAATTGTCTTTAATCACACTCCATATTCCATTAACCGGATGAGAAACAAATGATCAATGAATACTAAGGATAACTAGATTAGCTCAATAAAACCTTAATGTCAAGTGCAAGTAGAGTTTGTTAACTAGTTTGTTGATCTAATCTAGTAGACTCTTATTTGTATAGAGATTGATCTAAAATTGGGTGCAAAAATTGAAATCAATTTTTTGGGGAACACTTCAACTGAATCTTATATACTAGCCCACTTTCTACAGATTGCAATAAAGACAAACTTGAACAAAAAATGATTATGACAAATCAAGTCATACAAATCACATTATATATAATTATATTTATTATTGTTTAAATATTATATATTATATTCTATAATAACTATTATTACACATAAACTAAAAATTATTATATTTATTTATTAATAAATTTTGATTTAATACAAATTAAACTAACATATAAATATAACACAATATATAATTTATATTTGTACAATACAAATTAAATTATATGTAATGTAATTCTATTTATTATAATAATATTATATAATACACATTAAATTAACATAAATTACTATATTTTTATTATAATTAATATATTTTGATATAGTATAAATTAAATTAAAATACAATATAATACAATATATAATTTATAAAATATATATCTAATATAATATGTAAATTAAATCATATATATTAAAACAGATTCCCCACATTAAAGAGAAATCTTCTCTTCAAAAGAACAATTTTTATGGTCAATGCTTTCCTAAGAGTTGCTTTGATATAAGTAATTTCTAATCTTGATAGATAATAAATCTTCCAGTACATATGTATCAGGACACCAATGAGCAGGAATTTAGCATACTAAAAACTATGACTCATTACAAAAATAGGACCCATTCTACCATCACAAAATTGTATTAGCATCAAGTTAAAATGTACTATACAACGTAGCTTACCATTATTATTTTTGGTAAAAGTAATATTTTGGGTAAGAAGTAATGAAGCTTTATAACATGCAACCTACACTACTTGGAGACAAATAACAAAATCCACACTGTCCACTTGAATCTAATTCCATGGGAAAAAGTTGTTTAGTACAATTCCCTAAAATTATGTTGTCATGGCTTTCTACGATCATCGAATATGCACAAAATGGATTTATTCAAAACTTCTTGGAAACTTTCAAGAAAATGTAATCATCATGTACAAAAGCAGTCTCAAAGACCTTTGCCTACATTCTCTTTAATTGACAAAAGGGGAATTTTTTATATCTTATAGATGTAATTTTAACTATTGATCTCTTCTTTGAATCTCTCTCTCTCTCTCTCTCTCTCTCTCTCTCTCTCTCTCGTGTGTCTCTCTATCTTCCTCTTCCCTCTATTTTTCAAGTTATTTCTCTTTGTTCTTTATGCCTCTATTTTTTCTCTATCTTACCCCTCTCTCTCTCTCCCTCTCTCTCTGTGTCATGCTCTTCCCCTTCTATCTCTCACTCTTTCTATCCCTATCTCTCCCTCTCTACTAAAAACATAACTTTAGTCTATTGGTAATGGAACATGATTATCTTCCTCATTCAAAGGTTTTGTTTCACTTGTGTTCGGATTCCTATAAGAGGGTTCATAGTTGATTGAAGCTATCACTTCTCCATTAAGACCTCTTTTTAACAAACATCATTTACCAAATTACTTACCAATTGACATCATATACTGCAAAATATATGCATAAAATAGACCAATTTTATTAGTAACTGACCTTCCACACCTCTTCGGCGTACCCATTGCACACAAAGGTGCAATTGCTAGTTATTAACCCTAGGTGAATAGTAATGAACACATTTATTTTTTTCATTAAACTTGTTAGTGAAAGAAGCTTCGTTTTTTAATTTTTTTTCTTTGAAAAAGAACATTATACTCAAAGATTTTCAGATAAACATAGAAGTAACTCCGAAGCCAATTTTAATGTACATAAAAAAGAATAAAGAATTACAGTGTTCAGGAGCGGTATAAAAAGTCCCTGCTTCTGCTCACATTTGGTCACTTGGAGTGACTTTCAAATTTGTGTTAAAAGTTTTCTGTTAGCAGGGAAAAATTCCCCCCGTTCTGCCTCAAGTGGAAGAAAATCAATGTTCTCTATTATAGGAAAATCCTCTAACTTAGGAGACGGGTTTCTTCCTATATCTTCCAGAAGGGAGTTAAACAACAGTATCCACTCCTCCTCCAAAATTGTTAGGCTGTTCGTACAAGACACCGAATCGGAAGCAGAAAATGCAGAGTACTCATCCGGTGCCTACTGAAAGATTTCTCCCCTGCCGAACTTGGCCGCAACAGCTTGAATTTGGGCGGGAGATAGGGAGGAGGCAGACAGAATTTCTGGCAGAGAGTCAGGGAAATTAAACTGGGCTTTGCATCCTCTGAGGCAGTAAACTGCACAATCATAGGCGCGAGCTGCCTGTTGAGGGGTGTCGTAAGACCCCAACCAAATTCTGGCTCGGGAGTTGGGCATTCTCACTTCCGAAACCCATTTTCCCTATTTTCTCCTGCGCACTCCTTTGAATTCTTGTGTTCTCTTCTCTAAGCTATTTGGGGGTTTCTGCTTTGCCGAGGATTTTCCCATGTTTGATGGTAAACAGCGCTAAGCTTTTGTATTGTGAAGAATTCAGAAGTTGCCCTGTGAAGATTGGTGTGACGTGAGTATGCAAAATGGGGATAGAAAATTCATATCTGGGCCAAGTGACTACTAGTATATATACAAAATCTTACTAGTGGGAATCTCGTGTGGAAATTGTGTGCAGTGGGTTTTAACGGATAAGATTATAATATTTGTCATTGAAGGACTCAGCCTGTTCAGACTAGGGGGAAGGACATATAAAAGTAAAAGTATTTGGTGTCGCGGCAAAACGGGGGAGAGCGTAAATCATGGATAACGTTGCCTTCCTGACAGTTCACATCAGACTGTAATCGAAGGGAGCATGTATTGTCCATTATTATCACATGATAGACATTTTCATGGTCCACTGACTTGTGTACTTTTGGTATTTTTTACAACTTTTATGGTTCAGGGTTATCTTATAGATTTTGAGTATTATCTAAAATTTAGACTAGAAATTAGGGAAAAATATATATATATAATCATTTAGAAAATAAATATTAAATACAAGTTCAAATACATAACAAATATCAATAATATTCTCTTCTACAACATTTGGCTAGACAATAGATCAATATATTCATTCTTTTGACCTCTTTGATTCCATTTTTTTGGATAGCCATCATACATCCTTCATCCAACTTATATACCATTCTACTTTACTTGGAAGAATCCTCTAACATAGGGGTGGTGATGGTACCATGGTTAAGGCATTTATATTTGGGAAAAGCCAAATTAACACTCAACAAAGTTCACAACAACATTCATAGAGTGTATTACAACATGGTCCATGAAGCAGTTCTCAAAATAGGATATCACTGTCCACCATGAAAAATGAAGGTGAAAAGATAAAAAATTGAGTGAACATTATGCATCTCAAGTGTCTTTATGCAACAACAATTCATAGAAAATAAAAAATCAAAATATTAGAGAAAAGCAAAAAAAAAAAAAAATCTAAAAAATAGAAAAGAAAGAGTAAAGAGAAAAAAAATATCTAATAGTAAAAACCATTCCTATGGCACCTTGGGCAAGTACACCATGGTGAAAACCTACTCACAGGCATCACGTGTAAAATTAGATATCCATATGCTCCTTACACTTGGGGCAAGTTGTCTCATCCTACCAAACTATCCATCCTTCAAAGTTCCTACACTACTATCCATACCATCCTTCATACCTATTCGTCATATTTGCATACCCATGTAATCATACCTATTCATCCCCCCTTCCATATTTTCACCTTTACAAGGACAAGGGCAAAATCTTGGCATGTGCCTTGGACACTTCTTGATATATCCTATCTCTTGTAGTAAATATTCCCTCATTTGGTAAACATCACAATGTAGTGTCATGAACACCATATCTAGACTAGGGGTATGTTATTCCTATGCAATGTGATTGTTGGAGATCAAATTCTAAATCCTTCAAACCATCTATTATGAATCATACATCCATTTTATCCACTATCTGCAATCCCTCCATCATTCCATCTAGTCAAAAGGGGAATCTTGGTTCATTTGACATATATGGAAAGAGTGTAATCGGAGAATCTTCAATGATTGAAAATGTAGTAATGTGCAACTTCTTCAAAAGGAAGAAAATAACATTTATGAGCTATTAAATTTCAAATTCGAGGAGAAGGGAGACACATAATTCACAATTTGGGATGATAAAATCATGAAGAGATGGATTGATCTAAAAAAACCTTCTCACTTCAACAATGGCAAGGATGCACATACAAAAGAGAAAAGCATAAAATCACAATGGCCCCTCCAAGAGGAAGACTAAAACTCAAATTTAATGTGGCCTTAGGTATAGGCTATATCATTGTACATGTCTAAATTTGGACACTTAATTTATCCAAATTCATCCCCTTTCGTCTTATTTTTATTAATTAAGTAATACTACTATTATTTAATTAATAGCTTTAATTCTGCCAAACTCCTAATGTATTTAATCAATAATAGCTTATCTCTTTAATCCTCATTCCATCAATTGAATTAAATAAATATTCCATTTATTTAATTCCCTTCATGTCACATCCTCCATCATTTTTTATCTTATCTTAATCCTTCTTCTAATCTCATCATTAAGGTGTGCACATGCCTAATCCTTGATTAGGAGGTGTCACATCCTCCAACTTTTGCAAGTTGGCCTCTAATCTCTCTTAGCCATCTAACCATCCACTAATCCTTCACTAACTAGCCTAATCAACCTCTCAAGGAATTTTTAATTCCTTTTATCCTTCCAAGGAATATTAAATTCCTTTTCCCTTCCCCATGTCCTTTATGACATGTGTTCTTGAGTCAACCTTATTAAAGGCTTTCTCCTTTTGGACAAGGCATCTCTCTTCCCCATGTGAATTTTTAATTCACATTTAATCCCCCAATGCACCCTTTGGAATTTAAAATTCCTTCCCTCTTCCCCATGACAATATTTGAGGAATTTTTAATTCCTCACATGTCCTCTCACCCACATGGGGACAAGTACCTCCTTTATGAGGAGATCTTGTCCAATCCCAAGGTGCTGTACCCTCTCCATGTCATGTCCTTCTCCTTCCACCTCATGTCCACTTCACTTTTAGGGCTATCTCATACCACATGTCAAGATGTGAGGGCTTGTGAGTTCTCAACTCACCTTAGCCCTACATCTTGATATTTGGTGGATCAATCTCAACCGTCCATTTCCCCTAGGATTTCCCAAAAATCCTATAAATACCCCCTCTTTTCTCTCATTTTGGGGAGATCATTTTGTGCTAGCCAAACTCTTGCAATTTTGTTTTCAATCTACACTTAACCATTTTCACATTTTCATCCACTTGCATCCATCTTCACATCCTCATTTAGCTTCATCTTGCCATCCAAGGAGCATACACATCAAAGATCGAAGGGCCAACCAAAGGATCGACTCAACGCAAGGTATAAAGTTCCATTTCGTTGTTTTGTCTTGCATTGTTTCCAACTTAGGCTAATCTTGAAGTGTAGGTTGTCTTAAGTTGTTTATTTGCACTCTTTTAGTTCTTGCTTGCTTTCTAACCATCTAATTTGACCTATCACATTTCTGGCATACCCGGTGGGACCCACAAACGGGTCTCTTTCTTTCACATTTGCTATTTTTTGCATTTTTCAAGGTCCAGGTTACAGAGTGGCGGACTGGTCCTAATTCAGTGGCGGATTGGTCTTGGAGTGGCAGGTTGGTCCTGGAGTGGCAGGTTGGTCCTGGAGTGGCGGATTGGTCCTAATTTAGTGGCAGATTGGTCCTAATTCAGTGGCGGACTGGTCCTAATTCAGTGGCGGATTGGTCTATTCGATTGGCGGGTAATTCCTGTTCAATGAGTTGGTCTGGGTGAGTGGATTTGTCAGTCGATGGGGTAGTCCCTAATTCGATGGTGGTGGTCCCCTGGATGGAGTGTGAGGATCGTCACAAGGTGGCCCGGTTGTCCTCGAGGAGAATGCAAAATTTCAAGTTTTCACAGAATTGTCTTTTGAGTAAAATGAGGTAAGTTTAGTGAGAGTGTCAATAAACCTTGCTTGGCATGTTGGGAAGTATTTGGCATTATCAATCCTTAGCCATTTTGGCGATCTGCAGGTGGCCAATCATAGCTTGATCCTTGCAGATTACCCTTTTGATTTCCTAGTGGGACGCAGCAGAGGATTTCATCACCCGAGGACGATTCAATAGCGTACCGGCGGGGTATATAAAGGGGGGAGAGCAAAAGTTGTACCTCAATCCAACCACGTTGTAATTGGAAAAGCGTTGGGATGACGTGAAGAGTTGGTCCGAGCCTTTAGTATCTCGCTAAGGTTCCCGACTCACGCTTGTAACGGGTTGGTGTTCACGGTTTGGGCCTCACATACCGTGCGTATATCGAGGACTCCTTAGCAACCATGTGCATCCTAGAGTAGAAGACTTTGTTGACCATACCCGTTTCTACTAATCTTAGGGTTGTGCTATTTGAATTGTCTTTCTCGTGCATAAACCAGTGATTATCAGTTTGGCCAAGTCTTTTTATGATTGCTATATTTTGGGTCCTTTGCCTTACCCATCCATCCAAACGTCAAATTTAAACTTATTCTTTGGCGGACTTGTCCTTATCCTTTGGCGGACCTATCCCTGTGCAGTGGCGGATTTGTCCCAGTGCAGTGGCGGATTTGTCCCAGTGCAGTGGCGGATCTGTCCCAGTGCAGTGGCGGATTTGTCCTACTACAGTGGCGGATCTGTCCTAGTGCAGTGGTGGACCTGTCCCTGTGCAGTGGCAGACCTGTCCTTATGCAGTGGCGGATTTGACCTTCTGCTCCTTCTTCCCGGGGCCGCCATTTCCACACCGTTTGTCCGATTGACTCCATTCAAAAATAGTTCTCTTTTTTTCGTGCTCTTTCTGATGATATATACCACTTCATACTTTTGAGAAGTTGGTCGGGGCACCCTTTTCTTCACCATCTGCCTCCTCAAGGGGGGCATACCCTACCATTCTCATCCGTTTACTCATTCCAAGTAAACGTTCATCCATTTAACACATCCTTTCATCATTCTGAACTCTCGTTCTGTCATTCTGACCATCCGTTTACTCG
Source organism: Sequoia sempervirens (assembly GCA_007258455.2). Taxonomy (NCBI): domain Eukaryota; kingdom Viridiplantae; phylum Streptophyta; class Pinopsida; order Cupressales; family Cupressaceae; genus Sequoia; species Sequoia sempervirens. The sequence continues at coordinate 22,508 of VDFB02048275.1, forward strand.
TTCCGAGCAAACGTTCATCCATTTCACATATCCTTTCATCATTCTGAACTATCATTCTATCATTCTGATCATTCGTTTACTCGTTCCGAGTAAACGTTCACCCATTTAACATATCCTTTCCTCATTCTGAACTCTCGTTCTATCATTCTGATCATCCATTTACTCGTTCCAAGTAAACGTTCATCCGTTCGACATATCCCTTTATCATTCCGAACTCTCGTTCTGTCATTTCGATCATCCATTTCACACCTCCTTTCATAATTTTGAACTCTCGTCCTATCATTCTAATCATTTGTTTGCTCGTTCTGGGCAGACGTTCATCCATTTATATCATCCATTCCTCCAATCAAATCATCCAAATCCCCTGAACTTCGTCTCGGGTTATTATCCAAATTGACTGAAGTGTCTGATCTGATCGTCATCATTAACATCCTCTTAGGATTGTCATCCATCCTAAGTTAATCATCATCATCGGCCCAATCAATCCATT
>VDFB02048276.1:0-35701 GCA_007258455.2 Sequoia sempervirens
CTTTATTTTCTTTAGTTGTTTTGAGTCCCATGATGGCACTTAAGGGGTGTAAGACAGTCAGGCGTTAAAAATAGCGAAAAACAAGCACTTACTATTTTTAATAAGTCGGCCTAAATGGGCTCGTATGGACCTTTAAATTTACCCCAAGGAGCAGAATTGAAAAACATTTCTGGTTGCAAAAGAATCACCTCAATACCTTGCATGATTTGGGAGATATTAAAGTTTCCGTCTCGAGAAATTTCTCCAATGCAGCTTCAATTTCAGATATGAAGACTTTAGAGGCCCCGAAACAACTTGAAAGGTTGACTAACTAACCTACGGTGGGTTCACATGCTATAGATCTCTTCGAGAGCTTTCTAACGATATGCAATAATAGCAAATCGGACACCTGGATCAAAAGTTATGGCCCTGCGAAGTTGCCCCTCTAAAAAGTGAATTCCATTAAAATTTCTTCCTAGCCCATAAATCAAACGGCGGAACTTTTGGCGCCAAAACAAAAGAGAAAGTTGAACTTTCTAGAACATTCTAGGGCGGTTATTGGGTAAAATAAAATGGGCTAAGTGGGGGTTGTAGAAGGTGGCTCCAATAGTGTAGATTGTGGCTCCGAATAATATATTTTCTTTTCAGAGTTGATTTTGTTGTAATGAATCAAGCCCATGAGGCTGTAGCATGTAAGTTTTGAATCTGTAATTTCATTATCTGAAAATAATTGAAAGTGGGTTTTTTTTTGTCTGTCTCGCATCTTTTGTGTTAATATCTATTGTTGTGATTTGTGTGGTTTCGGGCGGCTTGACCCTCATCACTTTTCAGTGTCACTATGGACACTATGAGTTTTTGGTCATGTTTTTTGGTTGGACAAATGCTCTAGCAACCATCCAATCATGCATGAATTAGGTCTTCTACAAACAAATGAGAAAGTTTGTCCTTGCTTTCTTTGATGACATTTTGATCTACAACGAGATGTGGGAGGAGCACCTATGAGTCAAAGTTGGGAATTTTGATCTACAACAAGACGTGGGAGGAGCACATATTGATTAAGTGTTGGGAATTTTGGAAGTGTAAATGTTGTTTTCCCAAAGAGTCAAAGTGTGATTTTGCTATGAGAAAGATCTTGTATCTAGCTCACATCATCAGTGCAAAGGGAGTGCAAGTGGACATGGAAAAGATCAAAGCAATTTGGGACTGGCCTCCTTGGAAGACCTTGACATAGTTGTGAACATTCTTAGGCCTTTGCAACTATTATAGGCATTTTGTTAAGGGTTTCTCCCAACTAGTTGTGCCCTTTGTGTGGACTAAGGATGCACGACACACATTTGACAGACTAAAAGAGGTAATGAGCTTGTTTCTGTGTCAACACTTCCAGTTTCACTATTCCTTTCACACCAAAATGTGATGCATTGAAAGAAGGAATTGAAGCCATGCTCACCCAAAACAAGCATTCGATTGCTTTTAAGAGTTGGAAAGGCAATTCTCCATGTATGATAAGGAAATGATGGCTATCGTGCACACATTCGTCAAATTCAAGTAGTACTTGGTGGCTGATTTGTGGTTAAAACTAATCACAACTTGAGTTATTTCTTCATTTAGAAGGATCTAAATGAGTGGCAACAAAAATTAGTGAGCAAACTCCAAGCCTATGACTTTGATATTGAGTATGTTAAAGGGAAGAAGAATGTTGGTGTTGATACATTGCCTAGAATGACAAATATATGTTCCATGTCTCATATCTTTGTAGATTGGAAGAATGAAATCATAGTAGAGTATTAAGAACATGTTTGCAAATGATGTGTTGGAAGGGAATTTATTGGACGACATGTACATAGTTTGTAATGAACTCATTCTCTACAAAGAAAGAATCTACTTGGTACTAGAATCAAGGATGAAAGGAAAGATTTTGTGAGTTGTTCATGATACTCCCTTGGCGAGCCACTTTGGGTACCTCAAGACCTACAAATAGATTAGGGTAAGGTTCACATGGAAGGGACTCAAGGATGATGTCCTCAACCATATCAAAGAAAGCATCTTTTGTCAAAAGAGAAAAATAGAACAAGCATTCCTTGTAGGTCTATTGCAGCCTTTATCCATCCTAGAGTAGAAATGGAAAAGTGTTTCGATAGATTTCATCACACGATATCTAAAGTCCAAGCTAAGGATTGTATATATGTTATTGTGGATAGACTAATGAAGTATACACATTTCTTTGCCATCTCTTTAAATTTCAAGGTGCCACAAAGGGCGGATTTGTTTTTCAAGGAAGTGATGGAACTCCATGGATTACCCAAGGGCATTGTGAGTGATAGAGACAATCACTTCATGAGTTTGTTTTGTCAAGACCTCTTCTCTTTGATAGGAACTGAGCTCACCCCCACACCAACTGCCACTTGCAAATAAATGGCCAAACCGAGATTGTGAACAAATGGGTGGAAGATTATTTAAGAAATTATGTTGTTGAATAGTAGAACACTTTGGATCAAATGGCTCTACTTGGGGGAGCACTATTACAACACCACCTACCACATGTCAATCAAGATGACACTGTTAATGGCCTTGTATGAGTATGAAGCTCGAAGTTTCACTTATCTCATTCTAGTGGATATCAAGGTATTGTGAGCAAGTGATGTGATCAAATAGAGTCAACACATTTTGAAGTCACTCAAGAATAATCTTCAACAGGCTCAAAACTAACATAAGATGTATGTAGATTGTCATTCTATTGAGTGAACATGTGAAATTAGAGACATAATTTTTGTGAGATTATAGCCATACAAGCAATCTTCCTTGAAGGAAAAACTACGATTGTACGAGCCATACAAAATTCTAAAAAGGATTGGTGACGTGGTCTCTGAGTTGGAGCTGCTAGAGAGAAGCAAGACACACAATGCTTTTTAGGTGTCTTGCCTCAAAAAGGCGCTAGGCAAACGTATAGAATTCTTAAATGAGTCGCCTTTGATTGATGAGGACAACAAATTGGTTTCAATTCTCAAAGCAATCATGGATGTAAGGGGGAGGAAGTTGAGAAACAAAAGCACCAAGGAGTACCTAATTCAGTGGAAAGACCTTTTGACGGAGGATGCAATGTGGGAAGGTCTATAGGTATTGGAATATCTGGACCTGCAATTGCTTGAGGATAAGCAATTTTGAGTGGGTGGACTTTTCATGTTCCGTTTCTAGTCAATCTAAGTCTGTATATATTAGGTCTATATTTGTGTCTTCCATGTTTTTGTTTGTTGTGTGTTTTCCCTTCCCGAGTATGTCTTTGCTTCTAACTCCACTAGCCTTTCTCCTTGTTGGAGTTTCAAACTTCTCCATCCTATCATGCCTTCCATTTGTTCCCCTTCTTGCCATTGTATTTGTCAGACTTTTGGACTTGCCCTTACCATCTTGCAAATTGCTTGACCCTTGATACCCCAACTATAGTTTGAGTCTTGTGGTATGGCCAACCCTTAATCCCTGATATTTCCACTCGTGTTTTTGTTCCCCTCTTAACTTCCCAACATGTGTTGTATTGTTTCCAATAGTTTGTTTTTGGCCTATAACTTTCAAAGTGGAATCTTTCCTGCCGATGATTGCTGTTCAAATTTGAAATTGTGGGTGTGCTTGGTGGCCAATCTGTTTTGTTTATGGAGGATATAAAATAGCAAATGTTTTCATTCAGGATCATCATTTATTCTTAACTGAAATTCCTTTTAGAATCTGTTTTGAGCACTTGTGTTCAAGCGTGGGAATCTTAGGACGAAAATCATAGTGATTTTGGAGGGCGATCTCATATAAAGTTCATGTTTGAGGTTCATGGGAAGCAGACTTGAGCTGCATGTTCTGATTTTCCATTGCAATTGGTATGAATTGCTATTGTAGTTACCAATATTACATAACCATTTGAATGTAATACAGTCATTATTATAATAAGAAAAAGATTAGGATTTACATCTGTTATTTGTTGTTCATTTTAATAAGAAGATCAGAGTTATGTTTGTCATTGCTGTTTGAAATTTAATGATATTATTGATGGAATACTAGGGCCTGATAGTGTTATCCAAATAATAAGTGTTGTGGGAGGTTAAGAATCAGATTTGCATTATTGTTTTGGCTCAGGATATTACATGGTGATAACAATTTCGGATTAAGCTAACATACCCATTTGTGTGTCATTTGAGATTGTAATAATATGATAGAAAATGAGGGTGAGTATTCAACATATTCTATAAAGTTTACTAAAAATTAGCAATCAAATTTGAAATCCATTAATGTTTCTACATAAGAGTCAATGATATCCATATAGCCATATCAATATTGTAATCTTGCTGCTCAATTTCTTTGTCTATATTGGTCTCTTGGAACAAATTACTACTACTTGCAAATTTAAAAATTCAAAAATTTCTTTACAGCATTGTATTTCAACTTTATGAGGTGATCATACTCAAAGATGAAGCAATATTGTAATCTTGCTGCTCAATTTCTTTGTCTATATGGGTCTCTTGGAACAAATTACTACTACTTGCAAATTTAAAAATTCAAAAATTTCTTTACAGCATTGTATTTCAACTTTATGAGGTGAACATACTCAAAGATGAAGCAAATAACAGAAGAGTCTACTCTTTCCGTGGCAGTATTACACACTTGTTTTTTTTCACAATTTACATTCACTAAATCTGGGAAAGTTTCATTCATTTGAATGGGCATTTTAAATTAGTATTCCCACCATCCTTAAGCAAACTATTGCTGGAACTGGAATCCAATGAATTTCTTCACTTATTTATTACTGAATTTGATTAATGTCCCCTTCATTACTGATAGAACAAAACAAATTTATTATCATCTTGAAGACATTGATGCTGATCAATTCAAGAATTGAGTATTAATCACCGGTGTGTGTGATGAGCCCTGCTGGCTCTCAACTCGAACCCCCAAATTTTCTTAAGTCTTTTAGTGTTATTTAGTTTTTTAGAGAATATTTGATACACAGAAGAGAAGGGGCGCACAACATAAATGCATATAAAATGTAAATCCCAGAGTTGCTTGGTAATTGACATCTGAAGATAATAATGCTCAACGATGGATTTAGAACTCATAAACATGTAGGAAATACTCCAGTTATTTATTTAAGTAAAGTGATCAGTTTACCTTTGACCAAGATGTGGGTGAAAAAGCCGACCAAATCTGGTTTAAGCTACAAATGCAAATCGATCGAAAACGGTGGCAGATAAAGAGTACAAGCCAAACGCCTAAAATGATGAAGAGAAACCCTCAAAAAAGAAGGCGTTTCTCCAAGAAATGCCCAAACGCCCTTGCACAAGAGCCACGCACTTCACTGCAAACAACCTGAATTCTCACTTAGAAGGTACGACCAAGAAGTATGATGTCTGCCAGATGAAATGAAGGCGCCATCTCCCAAAACCCTCTGAAACTGATAAAGAAATCCAATAGGAAACACAGCTCAAGCCCAGTAGAACCTCTGTATGAAGCTCTCTGTTGTACAGAATTGAGCTGGGAATACCACTGATATAAAGAACAACTTGAAGGTTATGGATTCTTGATGGAAAAATTGTTTCAGGCATGATCACGGAGATACACGAGAAATAGCACAGGCAAAGTCAAAAGAATTATCTAAAGGTGAGTTTCTCATTGCGGAAATGCCCTTTTATGCAAAACACGAATCCCAGAAAATACGCCACTTTTAGATGTTAAAAATCTTTTAAAATAATATTTAATTAAAACAATGAATTAAATACTTGAGCCACCTTTATTCCATTTCCATTGATGTAAAATAGTAAATCACTTTTGAGAATATTCAAGTGATTTAAAATATAAAAGTCGGTTATTTCATTAATATTAAAATCAATCATCTTCGTCATGAAACATAACTCACTCAAAACACCATATAATCCCATCTGAAATAAAGGAAAACATGGGCTCACACCTTTATAGCCGCTGCGCCAGACCAATCTTTGGGCTCGAAAGCGAGCGATCTGACTCTCCAATTTCGCGACCCTCGCCAACACCATTGGCCTCTCAAATTAAAATAGGCTAACCACCATCAAACATGATCGTGCGAGGGACGGTCGCCTCGAGGAAGTGCTTGTCAAGCAATCTCAACGACAAAGAATCATATACGGATCCCAAGGATGGCCACCATTAGAAATGTCCCTACGTATCAAACTGTCTCTGTAACTCCAAATCTGATCCAGCAGATCATGTGCATACCTTGTCAATCTCAACACCATCGCATATAGGAGAGAGAACTCATGAAAACAAGTCAAACCCACTTGACAACACTTATCTAAACCCGCGCGGATATGCTATCATCAGCATGTCGCTCGTGCATACAGGTGCCATTAAAACGGTCATGGCCGCGGTGGTAGTGAAACTATGTAAACTCTCCAGGCATGCAGTCATATGAGCTGCATCGATCTCGATGCACTGACGGAATCTCCAATACTATGATCAACGCTCTTGCCTAAATCAGGGTCAAAAGTAGAATCAGCATCCACCTCAAAGAGCGGATTATCACGAGAAGATGTAACATCCGTCTCATAAAGAGGATTTTGTACCAGCTGAGCCTCATAACTGTACTGATCCCAATCAAACCCCTCTGATCCCATGGGACTCGAATCAAAATGATAATCCTCCTGAATCATCTCATGCTCCTCCTCTAGAATCTTCGGTTCTATCTTCTCACCTTTTGCGTTGACGAGAATGATAGATCGCATACTCCCATCCTTAAAACCAGCTTGCTGGTCCTTTAAATCAGCAATGTCATCACCCTCATAAAACCACTCCATTTGTCTATTTGAACCCTTAGGCTTAAGAGGACAATTGTGGTTTTGGTCATAAGGAGCTTTGCAATAGAAACATAGCTTCCTCCTACGCAAATCATTTATTGTCTCTCAGTCCAAAGGAGCTGCAAGCTTCCTCTTTTCATCAATCTTTTCTGATTCCTTAGGTTCTGATTTGCTATCACTATAGGATGAAGATGCTTCTGCATTTGAAGTGAACTTACCACGTGAAGATGTAAGTTCCATGCTACGAGCTTTTCTCATAGCTTCATGTAGGGTAGGTGGATCGAATGCCTTGATCCAACCTTTCATTGGCTCATGGAGACCTTCTACAAATAGAATGTCAAGTCTCCTCTCTGAGATTCCGGTAACCATAACCGAGAGCTTCTGGAACTCACCAATATAAGACTCCAAGCTACCCAACTGCTTCAACTGAGCAAGGTCTCTAAAGAATAGCTCAGGATCACATCTATCAAACCTCTCTACCAGTCTATCAGTAAACTCCTGGTACGAGGTAATCCTATCATGGTGCAGTGTAGCCATGCCATGAATCCACCAGTCATGTGCTACGCCATCAAGGTGGAGAGTTGCGAATCGTATAGAATCTTCCTCTGGCATAGGATGTAGTGTCAGGAATGTATCCAACTTACTCACCCAGGCACGTGCTATAACTCTACCACTGCCATCATAGTGAACTAAGGTTAGTTTGTTGGTAGCCTGTCTGAGATCATTTTGCTTGTGTCTAGGCCTCCAGTCATTCCTGCCTCTGGTGTGTTCCCTCTTCTGGCTCATGAACCTATCGAAGTTAAGGTGCTCCTTAACTCTCGATGGCAATGCATCCCATTCATCATGCATAACCATGATGTTATCTGCAAAATTTATCTCACCACCCTGTTCAACTTCGTCCTCCTCCTCAGCATCATTTCTGGTAAAAGTAGGACATGTAGCTCTCTCAAAAGTGCGTGTTGGAGCTATGACTCTATGAGGCTCTCTGTGAATATTGCCATCAAGATCTCGATCCAGATTCTAAGCTCTATTCATTGTCAAATTTTGGACATTTGTGTTGAGTTGTTGAAGAATAGTCACCACCTGTTCTTGGCCTGCAACCATGCCTCTGAGCACATCTCTGGCTTTTCTGTCCTCTTCATCCCAATGATTCCTGTGAGAACTTCCTCCTTCCCTATTAGCCATATTATCCAAGTCTATTTCCTCCTCCTGTTCTTCAAATGGAAATGGTGGGAAAGGATTATGATCACCTCTTTGATTTCTAGGACCCCCTCTAGAATAGAACTTGTCAAAACCCTCCTGGTGCGGCTTCATAAATTTTTCTAACCCCACAAGCTGGCAGGATCAGAGCTTTGATACCACTGTGATGAGCCCTGCTGGCTCTCAACTCAAAACCCCAATTTTTCTTAAGTCTTTTAGTGTTATTTAGTTTTTTAGAGAAAGTTTGATAGACATAAGAGAAGGGGGGCACAACATAAATGCATATAAAATGTAAATCTGAGTTATTTCAGGCGAATTGACAATACAAAAGATAATAAATATGCTCAACAATGGATTTAGAACTCATAAACATACCTGGAAGTGTCCAGATTATTTATTTAAGCAAGTAGTCCAGTTTGCCAGCCAAGATGGTGAAAAACTGACCAAATCTGGTGTAGAAAGCTACAGAATGCAAAATCCAGCCTGAAAACAGTGGCAGATGAAGAGTACAAGCCAAACGCCTAAAATGATGAAGAGAAACCCTCAGAAAAGAAGGTGTTTCTCCAAGAAATGCCTAAATGCCCTTGCACAAGAGCCATGCACTTCACTGCAAACCACCTGAATTCTTACTTAGAAGGTACGGCCAAGAAGTATGATGTCTGCCAGATGAAATGAAGGCGCCATCTCCCAAAACCCTCTAAAACTGATAAAGAAATCCAATAGGAAACACAGCTCAAGCCCAGTAGAACCTTTGTATGAAGCTCTCACAAACTGCACAAATTCAGCTGATCTCTCATAGCCTCAAAAGTGCTCAACACTGAAGAGTTATTGTTCTTCAATGGAAAAATTGTTCAAACCCTGATCACAGGAGAATGCACAGTTAATAGCACAAGGCAAAGTCAAAATTGTCTAAAGGTGAGTTTCTCATTGCCAGAAATGCCCTTTTATGCAAAGGCACGAATCCCAAGAAAATATGCCACTTTTGGATATTAAAAAATCTTTTAAAATAATATTTAATTCATTTCAATAGTATATGAATTAAATACTTGGGCGCACTTTATTCATTTAAGTGATTTAAAATATTAAATCACTTTTAGAGAATATTTAAGTGATTTAAAAATATAAAGTCAATTTGACTTTATAATTAATTATTAAATCAATTAATATTTAAATCACTTAAAAACCCATAACTCACTCAAAACACCATATAATCCTGTGCCGTCAGAAGCTGTCGACTCCTGCACTGCCAACGCTTGCTGTGAACCAATCACTGGGCTCTGAAAACCAGAACGATCAAACTCTCCAGAAAGTACCACTGACCCTCTAACCAACCTGTTAGCCTACGAGAGTTTGAGAAATAGGCTAACCACCATCAAACATGATCATGCCGAAAAAGGGGACATTACAGTGTGGTTTGACAGAGACATCTCACTGTTGACACATTAGAGATTCAGTTCTATAAGGAGAATCCTTGCACTAGAGGTAATTAGTGTCTGTTTCTGGAATGCAGTATTTGTCATTCATGGCAAGGAGTTCTCTGGCATTGCTAGGTTATTTTTAGTTTAATTGTTTATAATGAAGTATCTTACAGAAAATCTCTTTCATTCCCACAGAAATATATATGTAAAACTTTATAATTTATATTACATCACTGTGGATAACTTATAGGTAGTTAGAAGGGAAGCATCGCTTGCAAATGGAGGGACTGCGGTACTATATGATGCCCTTAAAAAGATTGCCCTTGACATGTTTTAAGGATAACAAGTTGCAACATAAAGATATAAGTTTTAGTGAAGTTGTTTGATATGTTGTAGCCTCATACATTCATTAAGTCAACCATGAACTACCTGTTGTCTCTTTTAAGTGCTTTTGTCTTGATGATAGGAGGCATTTGGAATTGATCGGTGTGAAGCTATTTGTTGTATTTCAATATGTCTGTTTGCAAATACAACTTCTCTGCAACTCTATTAATCTGAATGTAGCTTGCGGACATTACATTGTGAGCTCAGGGACACTGAATACGCTGAGAATACTGTGGTTCTGTTCTGGCTAAGACATTGCTCTGATGCAGTAACCAACAATGACTGGGAGACATTGGCTAGAATCCACAATGGTAAGTTCAAAATCCATTGTAATATGGTTCCTTTGGTTTCTGTTATGAAAGAATTTTCTTGAGATCCTTTATATCCCTTTTTAATTTCTTTGTTGTAACACTGAAATCCTGAGAATCTGTGTGTTTTGTCTGTTGAAAAGAATACTCATTCAGTACCTAAGGGCTTTGCAGTCTTAGACTGTACATTTACCTGAAAGTTGCCGGAGCCCATAAGTACACACCTATGACAGAATGGAATAACTGGATGTAATTGACCATATGATCGTTGATATTAGACCAATCAAATAAGGAATATGTATCAAAATGTTGTAGAAGAGAAAATACTTTTTGTTAACTCCATTAATACTTATTATTTTTACGTAAATTGGCATTCTTCTTTGTCATTCTATAATTGGCAAATATATCAAAGCATATATTATTGTGGTGGTTGAACTCTTACAGAACTCTCTGTGATTTTGGTGAACTCACTACTTCCATCTTAAAATTATCTTCAAGTTCATACCACAAAAGGTACATTAATGTGTACAAATACATCAGCACTTAATTAGATAAAAGATTAAGATGGAAGTTGATGTACATTAATGTGTAAAAATAAATCAGCACTTAATTAGATAAAATATAAAAATGGAAGTTGACTTCATATCCTGTGCAACCCAGAATTAATCAGAACATATTGGCAAATCTGTGTGCAAAGAAATATATGAAGTCCATAAAGTGCTTATAGATCTGTAAAATATGAACATAATGCAGAGGTTAGAACTTAGGAATAATGGTCACATATTTCTTGATAGTCATATAGGTGCCATGTATATGATTGCTATGGGGTATATCTTATACAATATAGTTTCTTATTTTAATAATGTAGGTAAGAGAAAAATATTTAAACATTTCATAAAGGGAATATTAGGTGTCATAAGGGAATTTTAGGTGTGGATGTGACAAATGAGAATATTGCATGTAGAGAGGTATGTGGTATAAAGGAAAATTTGCAGACTTGCATGTTCATAGAATCTGTTGATTTTAGATAACGTCGGTCAGATATAAATGATGATTGCAGTAATGCATCATCATCATTTATATTTAACCTAAACTGTCTTATAATCCTTCAAGGTTAAATCTTCGAATTTCTGTAGATGATAAAATTCGAATTTGGTTAAATCGTATTTCATTTATAGATGATTGTTGTGTTAACTTTAGTTTGAATTAATTCTGAATAACTCAGATTAGTTATGCAACCTGCGCACAAGGGTCACGTCCCTTGAGTGGGCGCGTCTTCACTTCGTGGAGACACATCCTCTCAAAGGACGTGTCTCTTCTTGAATCGCATCATCATCTCTTTTAAGGGACTTCTTTTCCCTGTGTTGCAAGTATTGAAATCGATAGATACTCTGCTCCAGGGAGACCACTTACTTCGAAGAAGACTCAGACGTGTGACTGCAAATTTTTTGGGATATAATCTGAAAACGTTTAATCTTATTTAACATGGTATCAGAGCCACGTTAGGAAGATCCGATTAAATTCATATCAGATTATTCAAATCGCATTCTCTCTTGAAATCACATTCCTCTCTTCATAATGTCTAGTGTAATCAGATTCGAGGACCGTCTTGAAGGTGCAAACAACTTTACATCATGGAAATTCCGAATCATGATGATCTTAAAAGAACATAAGTTAGACTCATTTGTGAAAGAAAACCAGATAGAGCCTAAGAATGATTTGGAGAAATCTCAATGGACTGAGAACAATGAGAAAACCATGAAAATTATAGTAGATGTAGTTAGGGACCATATAGTACCTATTCTGTCTAAACATGAGACTGCATACCTAATGTTCAAATCTCTTGAAAGCACCTTTGAAATAAACAACACCAGTAGGACCCTTGCTCTAAAGAGGCAAATTAATCATATTTAAATAAACAAGGGAGAATCTGTTAATTCATATTTCATGAGAATCACTGAACTAAGAAATCAACTGTCAACAATTGGTCATCAAATTGATAGTAAGGAGTTAACTCTAATAGCTCTAGATGGTCTACCAAACTCATGGGAGTCATTTGTCCAAGGGATAAGTGCCAGATCTAAACTCCCTAAATTTGATAGGTTGAGAACAGATTGCTTGCAGGAAGAAACAAGACTAATGTCAAAAGGAAAACTTCAGAAACCTATAGATGAGGATATTCATGTACTAAACACAACTTCTCATAAGAAAGGTAAGAAGAAAGACTTCAAGAGAAAGAAGAACTCGTATGGAAAGGGATCATCCAAGAAAAGGAAAGACATATCCCAAATACAATGTTTCAGATGTGATCAGTATGGACACTATGCAATCAAGTGCCCTGATAGAACAAAACAACAGGCATCCTTTGCTAAAGTTGAAAAGTCAAATACAAAACATGATTTTGAGAAATTTGTTTTCTACTCAGCATTATCAAGTCAAGTATCAAACATTGTCAATAATTGGGTAATTGATAATGGTTCTTCAAGGCACATCACAGGATTCAGAGAACACCTAGATACTATGCTGGAAGAAACTGAAGAAGAAGTAACTATTGGGGATGATTTTGCACATCCAGTTAAGGGGGTTGGAACTTGCACCATAAATCTGAAGTCTGGCCTCTCTCTTCAACTCACTGGAGTATTATTTGTACCAGGAATAAAGAGGAACCTCATATCCATTTCTGCTCTTGAAGACAACGGATATAGGGTCACCTTTATGGATGGAAAAGTCCTAGCGTGGCCAAAGAACTCCACCATAAAGAAAGCTCAAACTATAGGGATAAGACAAGGATATCTCTACAAACTGTGCACTGACATTAATCAAGCCCTTATTCATGAGACTTGTAATGTCCCTTTTCAGCGTGATCTTGTTTCGCATTTGTTAGCCCTTTATTGGACCCTTGTGGGCTAGCCGGTTTGGATAGAGATTGATGATATACGGAGTTTGATTGTTACGTGTTTTGATGGGCGATTAGCTTGGATCCACGCGGCGTTGGCATTCGAGTTCATATTGTGCGCGAGATTATCCTGTGATTTGAGCATTCTACGGGATTTTAAGTGATTAAGTTAATTTATTAACTTAAAACGCCCTTTTTATAAAGTCACCTTGACTTTATTTATATTTTTATATCACTTAAATGAGAAAGGAGGATTATAATATTTCAATGACTTTAAATATTATAAAAGTGCGCCCAACTATTGGAAAGTGATATATTAAAATATTATAATATTTTGAAAACCTAAAATGGGCGTATCATTATGGAAATGCGTGCTTTGCATAAAGAGGCATTTTTGGCAATAGAAACTCACCTTTTGATTATTTCGAATTGCCTTGAGCATCTTTCTTTGAGCATTCTCCTGTGACCAGGGTTTGATCAATTTGTCCATTGGAGAACGGAAAACTCTTCAGTGTTGAGTACTCTTGAGGCTGTGAAAGATCAGCTGAATCAGTACAGTTGAGAGCTTCACACAGAAGTTCTACAGTTGCAGACAGAGGGATTTTATATGCAGTTGTTTGTCTTTTGCACATTCTAGAGGGTTTCTACTGGTGGCGCCCTTTCCACAGCTTCAGAGACTTTCTTTCAGAGATTCTAATGCTTCCTTTCATGGCCGTACGGATTGCATTGGGTTTTGTGCCTTGAGAAAGGCGTGTGAAGTAATTAATAAAAACGCCTTCCTTTTGAGAGGGCTTTGGCATCTAACATTGGCGGCTAGTGATTTCAGAGGGTTGTGACCAATTTCTGAGCTGGAGAAACCTTGTCTGGAGCTTGGGCGTGCTTTTATGCTGATTTTCACCATTTCCGGCTGTAGACCTGGCCAGTTTCTTATTTAAATAATCTGGAGCCTGATTGGTATGTTTATCATTCTTAATCTATCTGTTGGTGTTTAATATTATATTCTGTACTTTCATTCTGAAGAAATAAGATCAAAATTATCTTTTATGAGCAAAAATATGCTGCGCCCCTTCTCTTCTGTCTAATAAGATTTCTTTAAAAAACTAAAAAAAACAATTAAAGACTTAAGAATTTGGGGGTTTTGAGCTGAGAGCCAGCAGGGCTCATCACAGTGGTATCAGAGCTCACATCCTGCCAGCTTGTGGGGTTTGAGAATTTATGAAGTCAAACAGAGAGGGTTTTGGCAAGTCCTATTTCAGAGGTGGTCCTAGAAATCAAAGAGGCGACCAGAATCCTTTTCCACCATTTCCGTTTGCAGATCAGGAGGAGGAATTAGATTGGGACAATATGGCGAACAGGGCTGGAGAAAGTTCTCATAGAAATAATTGGGAGGATGAGGACAGAGAAGCCAAAGACGTGCTTAGAGGCATGGTTGCAGGGCAAGAACAGGTTGCAACTATTCTTCAACAACTCAGCACGAATGTTCAGAATTTGTCAATAAACAGAGCTCGTAGTTTGGATTCAGATAGAGATGGCAGTATCCATAGACAGCCACAGAGGATTATAGATCCAGTACGCACCTATGAGAGAGCTACATATCCCACGTTCACCAGAGATGATGCTGAGGAAGTGGATGAAGCTGAACAAGGTGGTGAAATAAATTTTGCAGATAATATTATGGCTATGCATGATGAGTGGGATAATTTGCCACCAAGGGTTAAGGAGCACCTTAACTTTGACAGGTTCATGAGCCAGAAGAGAGAGCACACCAGGAACAGGAATGACAGGCGTCCTAGACACAAACAGAGTGATCTTAAACAGGCAACCAGCAAACTAACTTAGTTCACTAGATGGCAGTGGCAGAGTTACAGCACGTGCCTGGTTAGTAAACTGGATACTTTCCTGACACTACGCCCCATGCCTGAGATGGATGCCATTCGCTTTGCAGCACTTCATCTTGATGGCGTAGCACATGACTGGTGGATTCATGGCATGGCTACACTACACCATGACAGGATTACCTCGTACCAGGAGTTCACTGATAGGCTGGTAGAGAGGTTTGATAGACGTGATCCCGAGCTATTCTTCAGAGACCTTGCTCAGCTAAAGCAGTTGGGTAGTTTGGAGTCTTATATTGGTGAGTTCCAGAAGCTCTCGGTTATGGTTACCGGAATCTCAGAGAGGAGACTTGTCATTCTTTTTGTAGAAGGTCTCCATGAGCCAATGAAAGGTTGGATCAAGGCATTCGATCCACCTACCTTGCACGAAGCTATGAGAAAGGCTCGTAGCATGGAACTTACAGCTTCACGTGGTAAGTTCACTTCTAATGCAGAAGCATCTTCATCCTATAGTGATAGCAAATCAGAACCTAAAGAATCAGAAAAAGTTGATGAAAAGAGGAAGTTTGCAGCTCCTTTAGACCGAGAGACAATAAATGATTTGCGTAGGAGGAAGCTATGTTTCTATTGCAAAGCTCCTTATGACCAAAACCACAATTGTCCTCTCAAGCCTAAGGGTTCAAATAGACAAATGGAGTGGTTTTATGAGGGTGATGACCTTGCTGATTTAACGGACCAGCAAGCTGGTTTTCAGGATGGGAGTATGCGATCTATCATTCTCGTCAACGCAAAAGGTGAGAAGATAGAACCGAAGATTCTAGAGGAGGAGCATGAGATGTTTCAGGAGGATTATCATTTTGATTCTAGTCCCATGGGATCAGAGGGGTTTGATTGGGATCAGTACAGTTATGAGGCTCAGTTAGTACAAAATCCTCTTTATGAGACAGATGCTACATCTTCCTGTGATAATCCGCTCTTTGAGGTGGATGTTGATTCTACTCTTGACCCTGATTTAGGCAAGAGCGTTGATCATAGTATTGGAGATTCCGTCAGTGCATCGAGATTTCAGACAGAGCTCGTTGAGGAGATTTCCAGTGTGTACATGGTTAGGAGTCTACACAGTTTCACTTTCAGTCATCATGTACATGACCTGTTTCAGATGCACAATTCCGGTATGCACGTGTTAGATATGTTGGATGATAGCATATCTTGTGCGGTTTTAGGGAGCAAGTGTTGTCAGCAGTTTGACTTGCTTTCTTTTGAGTTCTTCTCTCCTGTGACAGATGGTATTGAGATTTACAGGGTACAGCATGATGATCCAGTTGATCAGATTTGGGAGTTACAGGAGACAGTTGATGACATGAGGGACATTTCACGACACTATCCTTGGGATCCTGGTGGAGTGGTTGATTCTTTGTTGTTGAGATTGCTTGTGGACAAGCAATTTCAGGGAGGGCGGACTGTAATGTCCCCGTTTTCGGCATGATCATAGTTGACAGTGTGTTAGCCCTTTATTGGACCCTTGTGGGCTAGCCAGTTTGGATAGAGGGTCAGTGGTGCATTTTGGAGAGTTTGTTTGTTCGTGTTTTCAGTGGACAGTGTTTAGATCTCAGTGAGCGTTGGCATTCCAGGAGTTCATTGGTTCTGACGGCACGAGATTATCCTGCGATTTGAGCATTCTACGGGATTTTAAGTGATTAAGTTAATTTATTAACGTAAAACGCCCTTTTTATAAAGTCACCTTGACTTTATTTATATTTTTATATCACTTAAATGAGAAAGGAGGATTATAATATTTCAATGACTTTAAATATTATAAAAGTGCGCCCAACTATTGGAAAGTGATATATTAAAATATTATTATATTTTGAAAACCTAAAATGGGCGTATCATTATGGAAATGCGTGCTTTGCATAAAGAGGTATTTTTGGCAATAGAAACTCACCTTTTTGATTATTTCGAATTGCCTTGAGCATCTTTCTTTGAGCATTCTCCTGTGACCAGGGTTTGATCAATTTGTCCATTGGAGAACGGAAAACTCTTCAGTGTTGAGTACTCTTGAGGCTGTGAAAGATCAGCTGAATCAGTACAGTTGAGAGCTTCACACAGAAGTTCTACAGTTGCAGACAGAGGGATTTTATATGCAGTTGTTTGTCTTTTGCACATTCTAGAGGGTTTCTACTGGTGGCGCCCTTTCCACAGCTTCAGAGACTTTCTTTCAGAGATTCTAATGCTTCCTTTCATGGCCGTACGGATTGCATTGGTTTTTGTGCCTTGAGAAAGGCGTGTGAAGTAATTAATAAAAACGCCTTCCTTTTGAGAGGGCTTTGGCATCTAACATTGGCGGCTAGTGATTTCAGAGGGTTGTGACCAATTTCTGAGCTGGAGAAACCTTGTCTGGAGCTGGGGCGTGCTTTTATGCTGATTTTCACCATTTCCGGCTGTAGACCTGGCCAGTTTCTTATTTAAATAATCTGGAGCCTGATTGGTATGTTTATCATTCTTAATCGATCTGTTGGTGTTTAATATTATATTCTGTACTTTCATTCTGAAGAAATAAGATCAAAATTATCTTTTATGAGCAAAAATATGCTGCGCCCCTTCTCTTCTGTCTAATAAGATTTCTCTAAAAAACTCTAAAAAACAATTAAAGACTTAAGAATTTGGGGGTTTTGTCAGAGACAAGAGTGGTTCAAAGACAACTTCATTCAAATGAAATTTGGCATTGAAGACTAGGACATATTCATTTTCGTGCTCTACCTTCTGTGGAAAAATTAGTAACAGGTTTACCTAAACTAAATTATTTTCATGAAGGAGCATGCAAAGGGTGTGCCCTAGGGAAGAATACAAAGGGGGCCTTACATAACAGTTTTAGTAAAACCAAAAACATATTAGAACTGGTTCATTCTGACTTATGTGGACCTATGTCTGTACCCTCCTTGGCAGGTTTTTTATATTATGTAATATTTGTAGATGACTTCTCTAGAAAGACCTAGATATACTTTCTTAAATGTAAAGAGTCAATAGAAGTCCTTTAAAGATTTAAGGAATTCAAAGCTCTTACAGAAAACTTTTCGGGGAAGAAAATCAAAACTCTAAGAACAGATAATGGAAAGGAATACACCTCAGAAATCTTTAAGGAATTTTGTGTAAATGCTGGGATTAAGAGGGAGTTTACTGTAGTCTTCAATCCTCAACAAAATGGTGTTGCTGAGAGGAAGAATAGAACTATTGTAGAAGCTGCTAGAGCAATGTTGTTCGATCAAAACATAGAAACTTCATTTTGGGCAGAAGCCTCTAGGACAGCTGTCTACATTCAAAATAGATGTCCTCATTCTCATCTAGTTAACAAAACTCCTGAAGAAGCATTTACTGGTATAAAACCTGACATAAGTCACTTAAGGATCTTCGGTTGCCCTGTCTACATTCATGTACCTAAAGAAAAGAGATCTAAATTAGAACCTAATGGAAAGAAAGGGTATTCATGGGCTATAGTGAAACCTCAAAAGCTTATAGAATTTACATATCAGGTCAGAATCAAATTGAACTAAGTAGAGATGTCATCTTTGAGGAAGACATTACTTTCAAAAGAGCAAAGAGTTCTAATGACATAGAAATTCAAGATTCTAGTAAAGTTATAGAGGAGGATCTTGCTCCTGAGATTCAGAGGGAGTATTCTGAAGAAATCCTAAATGAAAACCAATCTGTCCCAGAAGTGAATGACAACAACAAGAGGAGACCACTTTGGGCTAGAAAGATGATTAAGGAAGCTGAGAATTATACAACACCCAAAGCAACTTTTAGAGAAAGTAAGAGACCCAAAAGATTCTCAAGCTATGTTGCCTTAATGAATGAGATCATTAGTTTAGAACCATCTAGCGTTATGGAAGCTTTGAAGCATCAAGTATGGAAAGATGCTATGGCAGAAGAGTATCAATCTATTTTGAAAAATGATGTATGGGATATAGTACCTAGACCTAAAGACAAATCTATTGTCTCTTCCAAATGGCTCTTCAAAATCAAACATGCTGCTGATGGCAGTATCGAGAAACACAAGGAACGCTTTGTTGCTAGAGGTTTCTCTCAAAAGGAAGGTATTGATTACGAAGAAACTTTTGCACCTGTTGCCCGGTACACCTCTGTGAGAGCAGTAAGAGCTATTGCTGCAGCTAAAGGCTGGAAGATCCATCAAATGGATGTGAAAACTGCCTTCTTGAATGGGTCCATTGAAGAAGAAGTCTTTTTAGAGCAACCTGAAGGCTTTGTGATACATAATGCAGACTCACATGTATGCAGATTGAAGAAAGCTCTATATGGGCTTAAACAGGCTCCTAGAGCCTGGTATGAAAGAATTGACAACTATCTTCTAAGGCTAGGATTTTCCAAGAATGATGCAGATCCAAATCTCTATTTTAAGGTAATTAAAGGTGATATGTTAATACTAATTTTATATGTTGATGACCTTCTAATAATAGGAGAAGATCACCTTATTACTCAATGTAAGGAAGACTTGGCTTCAAATTTTGATATGAAAGACTTGGGCATTTTACATTACTTCTTGGGATTAGAAGTTTGGCAGAAATCAGATGGTATCATTTTAAATCAAGGAAAGTATACTATTGATATTCTAAAGAGATTTGGGATGTTAGACTGTAGACCCATGTCTACACCTATGGAAACTAACTTACACAAGTTGAAAGAAGCAGCAGCAGAATCTTAGTGTGCAAATCCAACCCTTTACAGACAGATGATTGGATCCTTGATGTATCTGGTCAACACCAGACCTGATATTTGCTATGCAGTGAATGTTCTCAGCCAGTTCATGTGTGAACCTAAGGAAATTCACTTAATGGCTGTGAAACATATTTTGAGATATCTTCAAGGCACTATTGGATATGGTCTTCTTTACAAGGATAATCCTCTAGATCTTCATGGGTACTCTGATTCAGATTGGGTTGGAAGTGTAACGGATCGGAAAAGCACATTAGGATGTTGTTTCAGTTTAGGATCAGCCATGATCTCTTGGATTTGCAAAAAACAATCTTCGGTTGCACAGAGCTCAACAGAAGTTGAATACATTGTAGCCTCAATGGGAGCAAGAGAAGCAGTTTGGCTTCGTAAATTGCTCGTAGGACTCTTTGGTGTGACCCCTTAAATACTACTATTATTCATTGTGATAATCAGAGTTGCATCAAACTCTCTGTAAATCCTGTCTTTCATGATAGATCTAAGCACATTGAGATCCCCTATCATTATGTAAGAGATATGGTGGAAAGGAATGTGATTCAGTTGGAGTATATTAGTACAAATGATCAGACTGCAGACATTCTCACCAAGCCTCTCTCCCGAATCAAGGTGGAGCACTTAAGGAAGAAACTTGGTATGATTGAAATGTAATTTGTTATTTATGTTTGAAATACAAAATTGTACTAATATATAAAGATGTTTAATGTGTAAACTCTTTTGTCATGTGTGTGACTCCATGACTTTATGGGCCTACTCCCCCTGTGTACATTATTGAAAGGTGACGATCTTTCTAATAATGAACACTTGTATTAGACATTGTAAAGTGACGACTCTACAATGACAAACTATCATGATAGATATCATGTGACTTATTATTATTATTATTATTATTATTATTATTATTATTATTATTATTTCTTGTATCCCATATTAATGATAATAATAATGATATGATTAATGAATCTTTTAACAAAAATCTGATAACTGTCAATCAAAATGATAATAATAAAATCAATATCAGTTTAATCTACCTATCCAATGGGTGCCATAATCTGTAACTTACACTATTGTGAAATATTTTCAGTGTGCTTTACAAGGGGTAAACTTACAAAAAAAAATACCAGTAGCAATCTAAGTTATGGCCCAGCACGGGATTAACGCAACTCGGGTGGTTACATAAAAAAAATAGAAACAATATTTGTCAATTTGGCATTAGAAAACAATTTGATTTATCAAAATAACAGTGTAAGTTGAAGGAAATTCACTACCTCTCTTTTTTTTCACATTATTTGTTTCTAATTGAGAGGATAACAAGCAGATCAATCGTGGAAGACAATGTGGGAGCACGCTGGGAAATTGTAATTGTAGAATGAATAGAAGAATAAGATACAAAAAAATACAAACAAATATTTCATTTTAACTATAGTTTTCCTTAATTGTATCTTAGAGAGAACTTCTTTCGAACATTTGGATGGAAAACAACGCCCCACTTTGCAAACCCAGTCAGTACTGCCGAAGTATTAAATGATTCATGAGTATAATTATTTGGTATGGGACATGATGTTGGCAATTACCACGAACTGCCAAAAATATGGCTTTTAATCAATACCACCTAACTTCTAGATATTGGGTGCGATCCTACCAACTTATGCTGGGATTGCATTTAAACAGGCAGGGCCATTATCCTAAAACCATGTTGGACAGCTAGAGATTTCAACTTTTTTGTTTTTTTACCATTATTGTTGGCTTCTGACACACGTTGGATATCTTTTCACCGACGCTTGACCATCTGCCCCATCCTACAGTTAATATACTGGTGTGAAGGATTGCCATTATCATATTTTAACTCAAGAATCGTACAACTCTGAAGTTCGATTTATGTTTCAAATCAACTTTCTGGGTTTCATTAAACAGGCATGGAAGTTGTTGTCATAATATGTATTCTTCTAACTTTCGTGTTGTCTCCTATAGCTGTTGATGCCAGACCTACCCCATCCCAAGAAATTTAATTCCAAATCCGACAAGAAGTCTAGTCTTGTACGCTAAGTTCCTTCCAAATATGAGTTCTTATACTATTCATTGATGTACTAAGGCCTAGTCTCTAGAATTTTCTTTGCTTCCATTCACGTGCTTTGTTTTAGTTTAGCTCGAACTGTTTGTTGTAATATATCTTCTTAGGTCTCCACAGTAGAGCCCAGGGTGGAGAGTTGCAAAGTAGCAGTTTTGAGGTTAGTCGGTGACCATTCATACACCATTTCTTCTCAACTGCATTATTGACCAACCTCTCTCTTCCTTCCTCGCTTATCTATCGGGCTTATTCATAAACCCCGCTTAACGCGTATCAAACCGAAGCCATTTAAATCGCATTTGTTTTAGAAATGAAACACAGCGTATCAAGGATATAGCCACCTACAAATTTGTCCTGCATAATACACAAAAAATATTATCGACTAAGCAATCAATACACTGCATTTCAGTTGGCTTACAGATCCTGCCATCGCTTATATGCGACATAAATCAAGAAATTAACATCAAATTTGTATGGCACCAAATTGACCAGCTAAATACGAAATGAACTGTCTAATAACTCTATGCAACTGCGGTCCTATTTTCTGAGCAATATTCGTAGTGGAAATTACATTCTAGAGCAGATTTGTGAGTTCATTGAATATCATGCATGAGACTTTTTCCCCGTGGAAGAAAAAGAAAAAGAAAATAGAATAAAAGTAAATAAGTAAATAAATATAAGAACTAATGTAATAGTTCTAGAAAGAAAATGCAATAAAATAATAATTAGAGTTTTCACGGGATGTAATTATTATTTGTAAAAGGGTGTGTCGGTTGGAACTACCCTTTGTGTTGTATAAAACCCATGAAAACTAAATTCTTGAGGAGCATGAAAAAAAAGAGGAAAATAAAGTGGAGCACATAAGGAATAGGTTTCTAAGTAGTGTCAGAGTAGTGAGAAGGGCACTACAAAGGGGATTACTTCTGCGCATAAAGTTCAAATTACTTCTGCACATTTCAAAGATAAGTATTAATTCTGGTGAATTATCTGAGCAATAAAGTTGTTTTAAATCCTTTAAATCCTTTTTTGAATTAATAATTTATTTACAGCATGATTGAATGTATTTGGATGAAATTGTTGATCAATTTATTATATGCATTTAATTTCAAAGTCTTTACTTGAGCTTTATTTATTATATTAAAATTTGTGCATAAAAAGTTTTGGAATTAATTTGTGGAAACAATTTAAATCATTGCATTTTAAATTCGGAATTTAGTTTCATTTCATTTGGTATCAGAGCCTTTGATCCTTACTCACTGCACATTTAATTACATTGTGCATTAGAGATTAAACCCTAAAGAAAATAAAAAATAATAACATTCATTTATGGTGAGTTTAGAATAACTAAAAATTAATACCTCCGTAAATTTATTGATATAGTTATTATTTTGGTAAACCAAAAAAAAAAATAGTCTATTGCTGTGTTTGAAATTAAACTGTGGGAGCTTATAACAAATATCACTTAGATAATATTTGAAATAATAAATTTAGGTAAATCAAATTTTAATGATAGATGTACATAGTTTTTATTTTTTTACCATTGTAAGGTGCTTAGTAAAAATAAAATAAAATAAATGTTTTACTTAAACAAATAAAACTTTTACCCCTAATTGTAAATCAATTTACAAGAGAAGTAACTTAAAATTACTACCGAAGAAACTATTAAGAATTACTAATAGAGAAATAATTACAGAAGAAATAGTTTAAATTATTAGAAAAGAAATAAATTACCGAAAAATAGTTTAAATTATTAGGTAAGAAATAATTTCATCATACCAAGAAATAAATTTTCACGGGAAATTAATTTAAAAAGAAAATAAAATAAAATTTCACTCAAACCTATTTTATTTTACTTTTATTTGGAGTAACTTATGGTTTTTGAATTTACATTTATTTTACTTTTATTTGGAGTAACTTATGGGTTTTGAATTTACATCAAACTTCAAATTGGATATTTAATAATTTCATAACTAAATCTTATCATTGCATTTTTGCTACTAGATTTAATAAACTGTTTATTTTGGAATTGAGAAAAATAGAAACCTTCCATACGTAGATCTCCAAATAATTAGAAACTATTTATTTGTTTATTTATTTTTCATATAGAGATCTCAAGCCTAATCATATTTTGGTAGATAATAGTATCCTAGTCATATTGACAAATATTGGATTGCTTTGTGGATAAAACATGAGAAGTGTGACAAAAGGATTTTGTATGATTTATTGGGATCACTAGTATAGAGATTTATTGTGATGAACCTCCTTACATGAAGGAAAACATAATAGAAGAAATTATTGAATGAATTTTGTTGCTTTCTTTAAACAACATTGCCTCTATTCATTATTTGGAGGTCCCAATGGCCTTGTCGAGTCTCATATCATAGGACATGAGTCTATCCAGATCATCACTATTCTAGTCAAATTATCATTTTTAACCAATATTTTCCCTTTCCCTTGTGTTAATAGTGAAGGAAATATTAGACCTAATGTTTTTCTATGAAAGTACTCAATGTATGATTGTTAAGATACCTAGAAAGATTACCATGCTTTATTTTATTGTACCTTGTTATTGGACTTGATCAACCCAATAACTTTGTGCATATATTGAAAGATATGAACTCTTTTTAGGGATACTTTTTACTTGTTTTCATTCAATTATACTTGACATATAGGAAAAGAGGATACTCATGTAGTCTGGAATACATGATTATCATCTTAGAATATATTTGAAGTATATCAATTATATAGTTCATCAATGAGTGACTACATAGTATGGGATATGTATGTCGTTTCACTAGATATATGTTATTTCAACAGATGATTTAATAATTTTATAGATTTAATGTTGAAGTTACATATATAAGATTTAAAATATCTATATTAAAGAAAATTGGTAACATGAGAGAAAATTGATAAGGTTGAAATATATGTGAGTAAACACATAGACTACCATTAGTTTCTTTGATTGTAAATTCCTAATATTTATGTATGTACAACTCTTGTCATTGGAAAAAAAAATGCTTTCCTATAATTACTTAACTTAAAATACAAATTAAAAAAGGGAGACATCTATGAATTAAGAGAAGAAAAAGTTATAAATGAAGTAAAAAAAAATTAAATGGAGTCATTGTGATAATGATAGTGCTACTTGGAAAAATGTTGATTTTATTAAAGACCAATATCCTCATTTGTTTAACTAAAGGCTTATTTTTTTATATGTATGTGTGATGCAGAAAATCATCAAGCTACTGAGGGCAGCAGCTAAACAAGAGGGGGAGAATTGTTATGAGACTTTTTCCCCATGGAAGAAAAAGGAAAAGAAAATAGAATAAAAGTAAATAAGTAAATAAATATAAGAACTAATGTAATAGTTCTAGAAATAAAATGCAATAAAATAATAATTAGAGTTTTCACGGGATGTAATTATTATTTGTAAAAGGGTGTCTCAGTTGGAACTACCCTTTGTGTTGTATAAAACCCGTGAAAACTAAATTATGGAGACATGAAAAAAAGAGGAAAATAAAGTGGAGCACATTGCGGGAATAGGGTTTCAAGGTTAGCAGGCTGTGAGTAGGACGGAGAAGGGGCACTCCTACAGTGGGTGTCCAACCTGGGGTACAAGTGCGTGCACTCAGGATGGTCCTGGCCAGGGCATGGTTTTTGTGGCATGAGTGTTGAGCATTGTTCCGGTGGAACCAGCACTCGTGTAGAGCAGCCAAGTCTGCTTTCCTCCCAGACTACTCACAGACGGAAGAGGCTGAACCAAGGACCATTCCAACAATAGTTGGGATTACTTCTGCACATTTCAAAGATAAGTATTAATTTCTGGTGAATTATCTGAGCAATAAAGTTGTTTTAAATCCTTTAAATCCTTTTTTGAATTAATAATTTATTTACAGCATGATTGAATGTATTTGGATGAAATTGTTGATCAATTTATTATATGCATTTAATTTCAAAGTCTTTACTTGAGCTTTATTTATTATATTAAAATTTGTGCATAAAAAGTTTTGGAATTAATTTGTGGAAACAATTTAAATCATTGCATTTTAAATTCAGAATTTAGTTTCGTTTCAATCAAGGAGTATAATGCTCAGACTTATAATAGCAAATACAATAACTCTGCACAAACTAACTCGTAAGTGCAAGAAAGGAACCTGGGAAGTTGTAGATATCTCAAATACAATAACTCTGCACAAACTAACTCGTAAGTGCAAGAAAGGAACCTGGGAAGTTGTAGATATCTCAGCCTGCAACGCAATAGCCAACGAATCCCAAAATGACCCGTCTAGTCAGAAGCAACACAAAAAATGGCGCTCTCCAGATCTCGCAAGCAACAGCAAATTACGGGAATTTGACAACACAAAGAATGGCGCTCTCCAGATCTCAGAAGTCGTTCTCTTAACCCATTTTTCCCAGCCTACATTTATGATCTAACAACTATTCGGTGACTTTGTAAATGCCAGGCAATAGACGCATGCCAGGGGAGTGGTGCAGAACGGCGCGAACGGATCCAACCCATACCTGGTGACGCCAAAAAAGGATGAATGGGCATGCCTCACTGAAATTACGGGAATTTGCTGACAGCGAGGACAGTGGATACGGAAATTTGCTGACGGTGAGGACAATCAAACCTTCCCGGTCGATTCCCTGTCTCAGGTGAGAATCCAACCAGAATATCAGACATGAGACTTTCCCGGTCGATTCCTCACCTATAATAGCCTATCCGCTAATTACTTAATCATATTAAATAAATTTTACATGTATATCAATTATGTTTTAAATATATGTCAATCAAAATTTATTATATAATATTATAAAAACTAAATATAGTTTAAAGTATTCAAAATGTTTATTTTAATTTAATATTTACAAATAAATAAATATTTTTCACCTCCTTTTTGAAATTTATAATTTATAATTATTTTTTATATTGGCATTAATATTTATTTGGATCAATTCATTTAACTTTTGAACTATCACTATTACTTATTGTTTTTCACATGTATTTTGGATCAGTTCGTTTAGCTTTTGAATTATAACTGTCACTTCTTATTTTTCATGCGTGTTTTGGATGTGATGTTTATTAGATTTGCCTCTGAGTTCTCATAGCCACAAATTATCTATTCTTTATATTGACATTATTGCTTTTTTCTGCATAAATTTGTTTAGATTTTGAAGTATAACTGTCACTTATTATTTTCCACGTGTGTTTTGGGTCTTAGGTTAATTAGGCATACCTCCGAGTTCTCAAAGCCGCAATTTATATTTATTACATGCACATTCACACATTCTATAGCATAAATTTGAGATATTATTATTTTATATATCTCATGCCACAAAACAATGGAAACTTACAAAACAAAATTTCTAGTAAACATTTCTTTATATACTCTATGAAATTTTAACTAAATTTTCTTATATATTACTTCAAGTTATTTCTTGTTATACTTAAAACATACACTAATTACTTTTACTTTTCATTTTTGGAGGTTTCTACTTTACCAAATTAATGAAAACTAATTATTTTTTTTAATAGTATCAATAATTTTAAATTTGAGATCTTCCCTCAAATTTAATTTAGACTTATTATATGTTTTGTATAGTGTTAGAGTTCATTTATATTCATGTAATCTTAGTTATTTTTGTATATATAATGTTTAAAAACAATAATATTATTGTATTTTTTAACATTGAAATTATAGTTATTTTTAAAAAGGAAATATCTTCATCTTGGCTTTAGGGTTTTATATTGAACCTTTTTTCAAAAAATTATAAAAATTCATTTTTATTTTATGTACTTTTAATATAGGGTAAAAAGGAATTTCTAAAGGGTGTTAGCCCTTGTACAAAAGGGAACTAAGAAGAAACAACAAAATGAATTCTCTAAAGCAATATTAAATAAATAAAACAAAACAACATACATCAT
This sequence comes from Sequoia sempervirens, assembly GCA_007258455.2. Lineage (NCBI taxonomy): Eukaryota > Viridiplantae > Streptophyta > Pinopsida > Cupressales > Cupressaceae > Sequoia > Sequoia sempervirens. Next base: position 27,564 of record VDFB02048276.1, read on the forward strand.
TTTATGTATTAGAGGCCAAAATAAAAAGCAATTTCACCCAAAATATATAAAAATTATAATTTGTTTAAAGAGACACAAGGAGTGATTCTCCCACTCAATTGAGAAGTCGCGAGATCTTAACAAAACTTGATGAAGAGTTCTTGGAAGAATGCATCTTTAAACTAATTGTGGACAACCACCACTCTAGGCACCTTACTTTTTACCCTTAGGGATCTCCTCTAAGTAGCAATCAAATTATTTGAGAATGTGTACTACAATAGATAATGAACTATATCTCTACACCGTTCATCTAAAGTAATTTTCTCTTGGAAATATTATTGGAATTGAACCATAGATTTTAGGGGCTAGGAATGCTAAGTCTCTTTTGCTCGATTAGGGTCTTTCACCTAATGGAAAGAGATAGATCTCACACCCAAAATCTAGGTGGTTCAATCAATCTAATGTATGTATGATGGATTTATTATTAAATGCAATGCTATAAATTCAAATAAGTCATAAAATTGATTGATTATGAATGCAAAACTTAAGAAATGTAACTTGTTTGAAAACACATTATGATATGCAGAAAACACCTAGGAATGAATACAAATTACAACAGAACTTGACGAAACTGAAAGTGTGCACCTGGAATATGGATAGAGACTAGAAATTCCTTTTAGAATGTTTCTAATGTTGATTTTTAGGCCTGGTGGGACTCATTCGCTATTCTGGGTGAATTCTAGTCTCAGTTCTACAAAACTATTCTAGAACCCGTTTCGGACAAAGGGGTATATAAAAATGCAAAAAACTCAAAATTGGCCCAGAAGTGGGACTCATTTTCCACTCATGGTGAATGAGTCCACTTTTTAATTTTGAAATATTCAAGAGTGGAATTTGGGGCTCTCAGTCTACACTTTGATTCTCTACAGGTGTCTGGTTCTGAAACTTTGATTTCTAAACTTGAAAATAAGTTTTTGCTGATATTTTGACTTGTTGAATGAAGAGAAGACTTGAGAAACCTTGTAACTTGACCTCCAACGATTTCCAAGCTTCCAAGAGTCCTAAATTTGCAAACACACAAGAAGAGAAGAAGAAATGTTGGATGTTAGGGCATGGGGGTTTGCCTTGGTCAAACCCCTTTTAGGTAATTAAACCAAAATGATGAAAGAATGAGATGAAACATGCAATAATGGAGTTGACTACCTTTCCATGATGTTTTATCTTGAAATTTTGCAACAAAACATGAAGAATCTACCCTTGAATGTCTTAAAATTGATATCTTGATGCCTTGAAATGATAAAACCCTAAGTTGCTTAACTTGAGATTGAAGATTGGTGAATGAATGAATGATAACAGATGTGAATTTGGGTTAAAATACTCATATTTATAGGCATTTCACCTATTTTACTCGTTAATACCTCGTCACAGACCGACATGAAGAAGTAATAAACTTTAATTTCACTTTTTTCCTGCTCAAAGGTCAAAATTAGGCCAAATGGGACTGATTCGCCACACATGGCGAATGGGTCCCACAGGGGCCATTTTGACAACTAAGATGCTACGAGATAAGGAAATAAGGTTTAAACGACAACTTTATCAGGTATTTGATCAATTTAAGCCTCGGGATGCACAATATGGGTTAATAGGGGCCTATTAGTGATGATGTAAAGGTCAATTAGGGCTTGGGACACAAAATTCAATGTGAAAGTGTGATTAAATGCACTTTACAAAACTAAAATGAGGTCCACACAGCCTAGTAAGGCACAAGAACCAATGTGAATGTGCAAGACACATTACAACACTAGTTTAATATTAAGTTTCGTTTACAAGCCTTCTAGATTGATGTGATAATGTCATTAAACACATTTTTATAATGTTGAATTAGGGAGAAACGGATTCATTAAGTCTAGAAAGGTGTGAAATTCTTTTACAACACTTTACAACACCTTTACAAGACATCAATAAAAGCATGTTATTCAATTTGCAAGGGTCCAAGACCTAGTGTGGATGCATAAAATGCCTCACAACACCTAAATCAAGGCCTCATTAATTGCAATTTATCATGAATTATTCCCATGTCAAGCAAGAGGTCTATTTTTCTACGGTACATTTAGCCCCCACTTTAGTGAGAGGATGAACTTGCTTCAAACTTACACTAAGGTAGACATTCAAGAGAGATCCGAGTGTACAGATGTAAATGACAAAGAGTGACAAAGATCAAAGGACGTTGCGCAAGCCCCCAATCAAAGGTCAAACCAACAAGATAAAAAAGCATGGGATCAAGCTTCGATCATTTGTCTAGCTAGTTGTGGATCAGATCTAGGCTATTTGTCCAAAAATGCATACTCACTTTGGGGTGACAGAACTCTTGGTTGTCTGTCGGGTGAGAAGTCCCAAAAGGTGAGTTGGTATGCACTCACAAACACATTGGTGGCTATGGGGAAATTCATGCCTCAAAATGGGCTTCCCGCTCAACCATATCAAAGTTATGCCTCCCATAACTTTAATAGGGTGCCACAAAGGAAATGTTGGTTCGATCCCTATGAGGTAAGAAAGACTTCATATGCTTGACACTCATAGACATTGTTAATGCAAAATAATGTAAGGAATGTTCAAAGGGATTTTTTTTTGTTCATGCAAGGTCTCATCTTAGGGGACATTGTGCTTAACGTCTCTAAGAGAGGATGTGTCAAGAGAAGTATCACACTCTTGGAGAGAATCAAGCCCAATGACTCTACCAAGAAAAGGACGCGTCGCAAGAAGAAAGAAATAACACAATGAAAATGTGAGTGGTGATGTATTCCCCAACTTTAAAGTGGTTGTGAGCACCAGTACTGTGAGAAATTGCTTTAAAGTAGAAGAAGGAGAAATGAGAGCTTACTCAAAAATCCCTATGCCAAGTCATATATTTTTTAGAAGATACATCATGAAAAAGGGACGTATGTCACATGTGAGCCAACATAAGGTATGGCATTCACATCCCAAGCTTGCTCTTATATGTTCATGAAAGGTTAATGACTAGCCAAAGGAGGCAACCACGAGTGACACATGAGGACAAGGCTACTAAAACCCCTTGACTCCACTGAGTGCAGGAAAAAGGTGAGCCGAAACAATTGATGAAATGTAGGTGAGAGTGAAAATCAGTATCAATTGGATGAATTAAGTGCCCCCATAGAGGGAAGCATACCAAACTCTTGAAAATGTTGGAGTTTACGACTCAAAGCTTTACATTCATTACTGGAATGACCATGAACTCTATGATCGGCGTAGAATGAAGTCTTGGAATAACATTTCTTTCGAGTTCTTGGAGGGAGAGAGATCAAGTGATCTTGGAGGATTCTCGATGAGACACCCTCTTGATCAATGGTAGAAGGTGGTGTTGTGGTTGGCATCAAAGATACATCTTGCTTAGTATGAGTTGTCATATCTATGCAAGTTTCTCTAGATTGTTATATTTTGGTCTCTCCTTTATAGGAGGGTGTAAAATCTAACCAATTCAATTCGTGAGTGTTTTACGTGACGACATTGACATTAAGCGAAGGTGCATTGGTTTTTTTCATATTTTTTAAAGTGTAATTTGTAATACCACTAATATTGATGAGTTGAGGATGGACGACTGGTAAGGATGATGTAGGAGTTTGTTTTATGAGATTTTTGATGTTGAGTGAAAGTTTGGTTGTCTTGATCAAGGAACAATAACCAAGACCATGGGTTGTTTGTTGTGTGTTAAGCTTTATAGGGTTGTGGATACCTTTTTCTCAAGCACCACATCCTTTGCCACTATATCTAAGTTGTTTCATGAGGTCATAACCTTTTCCATAAAGTTGCTTCATTGCTTTTGGGTTGGGTGGTGGTCGTTGATAAGCGTTTTCAAAGGTGGCTGTGTGGTTTTATTCTCTGTCTAAAGTGGTTGAGTAGGATTCTTGCGAAAGGTCGTCTGAATTTTGTGTTGACATTATTGTTGGTTGTTCTTGTTTCTCATCTTTCTTTTGTGTGATTATGTATTCACCCATAAATGATGGTGTGAATTCTAAGGACCCGCAATCGTCACCAAATAATTTAGACACTGATTCCTCATTGTTTTTTTCTATTTCAAGAGGGTCTATATTGGATGTTGGAATCAATGTTTTTAGAGGACTTGTAGCTCCTTTTTCAAGGTACACGCAACTTTCAGGCTCGAGGTCTATTTCAACTTGATAAATTTTATTGTTATAGGATATTTCATTATACGATGAAGGGTCGAAGGCACTGCATTCATCTCATGAATCCATGGTCTACCTAAAAGAAGATTATATGAAAGATCATAAGGCATGACATGAATAGGAGTTTGCAAAGTAGCCACCCCAACTGTAATAGGAAAAGTGATTACACCAAGCAGTTGCTTTGTTGTGTTATCAAATCCTTGAACAAATACGGAATCAGGTTTTATTTGTGACTTGCCAACATGTAATCGATCAAGGAGATTCACACTACACACATTAAGGGCAGAACCATTATCAATAAGGGTTCGCTTTATCCCTATCTAATTGTATTAAGCAACGATCATGAAAACTTCATTTTTTTTTTTGCACTTCCAGAGGGGGAAGTTCACTTTGGTGGAAAACAATGTTAGCATTTATTCCTTGGATCATGGCTGCTATGTCAACTAATGGCATATTAGAATGGACAAGAACTTGTTGCAAGGCTGATTGGATCATGTTATGATAGTGAGGGGAGGCTTGAATAAGGTCCCATAATGAGATTTTAGCAGGAGTATTCTTTAGTTGTTCAACAAGATTGTACTCCTTTCCACTAGGAAGACCTGGTAAGATAGGTCTAGAGGGGAGAGAATTAGGAAGAGGTAAGGGTTTTGGTGTTGGTTGTGGTGGTTGTGGATTGTTTCGAGTGTTATATGTATGAGCAACGGTATTATAACTCAGTTGTTGCGATGCATTATTCTTAGGTGGGTAAAGGACAAGTTCGGGTTTGTTTTGAGGTGGAGGTTGATATGAAGGGGGGTAAAGGATGAGTTGAGGTTGAATAACGTTAACATCCCTTAGCAAGTGAGAGTCTATATCATTATTGTGGTTCTTGTCTTGCATAGCGATATTCTTCCTAGGAGGAGGGTTTTTAGGAGAACTAAAAACCAAATTTTCTTGACATTATAAGGTTGGTTCTTTGAAAAGTACTTCATCACAAGTAGGGGATTGCTCAATGGTTGAATTTTCTTGCCCAAGAAGGGTTTTGTGAGGTGAAGAGGGATAATGAAGATTCTCATGACCATCATCAATTATGTTTTCTAACAACAAAGTATCTTCTTCACGACTAGGAGAGATACTAGGAGAAGGACAAATGTTGTTGTCATGATTACCTATGGTTGTATTGTCTTGTTTAAGAAGAATTTTGTGAGGTGAAGGGGGACAACTAAGATTCTCATGATCTTCACAAAATAGGTTTTCTAACATCAAAGTATCATCTTCATAACAAGGAGAGATACTAGGAGAAAAAGAAATTGTAATGTCATGGTCATCTAAGGTTGTGTTATGCTGGTTGTGAATGATACTAGGAGGCTTAGGAAGCACATAAATGAGGTTTCTGAAGCTGTAACAGTCAATTAAAAATCTAGACAGGGACTAATTCGCCCAACATGGCGAATGAGTCCCAATACTGGTTTTTTTTCAAAATTATTAGAAATTTTGAATTGTTTTTTTATGGGTTTGATGTAGTATGATGCAGACCTAAGATGGAGATGCAAAATTTTAGATATTTTTAAGGAAATTATATGCAAAAATGCAAACTAAATGACATTTTCACTAATGCAAGTTTTTGAAACCCTAGAATGCAAAACAATGCAAAATCTAATGCATGCAAGTTATTGCTAGGATGATAATGGATGCTGAATCAGAAAAGAAAATGTTCTAAAATAATTTTCATAAAAATGAACCATAGATTTAAGGGGCTAGGAATGTTAAGTCTCTTTTGCTCAATTAGGGTCTTTCACCTAATGGAAAGAGATAGATCGCACACCCAAAATCTAGGTGGTTCACTCAATCCAAGGTAGGTATGATGGATTTATGACTAAATGTAATGCTATAAATGAAACTAAGTGATAAAATTTATTGATTATGAATGCAAACCTCAAGAAATGTAACTTTTTTGAAAATGCATTGTCATATGCAGAAAACATCTAGAAATGAATACAAAAAACAATAGAACTTGACCAAACTGAAAGTGTGCACTTCGAATATGGATGGAGAATGGAAATTCATTCTAGAATGTTTTTGGTGCTGATTTTCAGGCCTGGTGGGACTCATTCACCATTTTGGGTGAATTAGTCCTAGTTCTGCAAAACTATTCCAGAACCCATTTGAAACATAAGGGTATATGAAAATGTAGAAAACTAAAAATTGATCTACAAGTGGGACTCATTCTCCACTCATGGTGAATGCGTCCACTTTTTATTTTTGAATATTCAAGAGTGGAATTTGGGGTTCTCGGTTTGCACTATGATTCTCTACAGGTGTCTGCTTCTAAAATTCTAATTTTTGAACATGAAAATGAGTTTTTTTTTATATTTTGAATTTTTGAATGAAGAGAAAACTTGAGAAGCATTGCAACTTGATCTCCAATTATTTCCAAGCTTCCAAGAGTCCTAAATCTACAAACACACAAGAAGAGAAGAAGAAATGTTGGATGTTAAGGCATGGGGGTTTGCCTTGGTCAAACCCCTTTTAGGTAATTAAAACTTGAAATGATGAAAAAATGAGATGAAGAATGCAATAATGGAGTTGATTACCTAACCATGATGTTTGATCTTGAAATTATATAGCAAAACATGAAGAATCTTCCCTTGAATTTCTTAAAATTGATATCTTGATGCCTTGAAATGATAAAACCCTAAGTTGCTTGACTTGAGATGGAAGATTAGTGGATGAGTGAATGATAAGAGATGTGAATTAGGTTTAAAATACTTATATTTATAGGCATTTCACCTATTTTACCTATTAATACCTCATCACAAGCCGACATGAAATAATAAACTTAAATTTCACTTTTTTCCCACTCAAAGGTCAAAATTATGCCAAATGGGATTGATTTGCCACAAATGGTGAATGGGTCCCACCTAGATGGGACTAATTCACCATGCATGGTGAATGGGTCCCATAGGGGCTATTTTGACAGCTAAGATGCTAGGAGATAAGGAAATAAGGTTTAAAGTACAACTTATTTGAGTATTTGATCCATTTAAGCCTCGGGATGCACAATATGGGTTAAAAGGGGCCTATTAGTGATGACGTAAAGGTCAATTAGGGCTTGGGACATATAATTCAATGTGAAAGTGTGATTAAATGCACTTTACAACACTAAAATGAGGTCCACATAGCCTAAGAAGGCACAAAAACCAATGTGAATGTGCAAGACACATTACAACACTAGTTTAACATTAAGTTTAGTTTACAAGTCATTTTTATTGATGTGATATTGTCATCAAACACATTTTATAATATTGAATTTGGGAGAAATAGATTCATTAAGTCTAGAAAGGTGTGAAATTCTTTTACACCACTTTACAACACGTTTACAAGACATCAATAAAAGCATGTTATTCAATTTGCAAGGGTCCAAGACCTAGTGTGGATGCATAAAATGCCTCACATCAGCTGAATCAAGGCCTTATTAGGTCCAATTTATCATGAATTATTCCCATGTCAAGAAAGAGGTCCATTTTTCTACGGTATAGGAATATGAGTTGTCCATTAGGTCGTAATGAAGTCTTTGAAAGACCCTGGTCTTTCACCAGCTTTATGGGCTATATATGTATGTTAAACTCCTAGATGATAGTCATCCATTTTCTCCTTCTTTCACTTAACTTCTTATCCAAATTTACATACATCGCATCTGTATTTTTGAAGGTAAGCTCATGATAGATATGATTTTTTAGCACCATCCTCACTCTTCTAAGTAAAAATTCCAACATAAGAGTGTTTCAAAGAAAATGTACAAATATTAAATGGTTTAATATAGTCAAGAATAGACAACACAAGAGAACTGGTTCTAGCCTCTTTGATATCCTAAAAAGCATTCTTAGCTTCTAATGTCCACTCAATTTTGGTATTATTTTCCAAAATTATATCAGTCAAGGGGTGCACAATCTCAACAACACCACTCATGAAATTTCT
>VDFB02048277.1:0-18212 GCA_007258455.2 Sequoia sempervirens
CTTGGCCAAATTATTTCCTCGATCTCTCAAAGACAGAACACTAGAGTGGTACCATTCTTTGCCCGACAACTCTATATTCTCATTCGATCAGCTTGTTAATCAGTTTCTCTGGCAGTTCCAGGCTAACATTAGGCCGAAGGTGGCCTTTTCGAACATCGCCGATGTAAGCAAGGAGAGCACGAGAAGATTATTGATTTCATAGCTCGATATCAAGCACTCTTCACAAATTTATTACCCACTACCCGACTCAAATGTACAAAAGGTGTTCATTGGCAACCTACAGAGACCCTGGCAGAAGAAGTTTTCCTTAATGAAGTATCCTTCTTTCGCGCATCTGTGCGTTGCGGGAATTTCAGCAAACTGTCATTCAATTCAGGGGATCTTATTCGCGCTCCCGTCCAGAAGGAAGGTCTCTAGTGTCGATTTCGGGAAAAGGAAAATCTATTGCAAATGTGGTCGCCGCGTCTAATGACAAAGGCCTCAAGCGCAATAGACCGTTCACAAAGTTGTCTAAATCGTACTCTTCTATTTGAAAAATCTATTGAAAGATAAGATTATAACCTTGGAGGATCCTCGACCTCTTAGAGAACCTTACCCTAGCTGGTCTGATGGAAATGCATTCTTCCAATACCATCGTGTCCACGGGCATGATACTGAACGTTGTATGCGCCTGCGTCATGAGATACAAGATCGCACTGACAACAGTACCATTCGCCTTGATGGTAAAACATAGAATATGAACAAGTCTATGGCTAAGGTGAACAGTGAATTGCAGATTTATACAGACTCGTTTCCATCTCACTCTGCAAATTTGATCATTGACCCTTCTAGTGCTTCCCCCAAGGCCTCAGAGTATGTAAATATGGTTTCTTTTACTCACATTCTTACCCCTCAACCTGTGACTAGTTCACCAGATATGACTTTTACATCGCAAGATCTTCCCATGAATAAGAAAGCTTCTCCTCTATATGTTCTTTCCCGCGTCAATGGAAACATTGTGACAGGAGTCCTTGTGGACCCCGTGAGTCGCGTGAACATTTTTACAGAGGAGACACTTTTGCTAAACTCTTTACAACGGAAGGAATATGAAAAAACAAAAACCACCGTACATACCCATGATGGCCACTTGCTCCTTATGGTTCTATAACTCTTTCCATCCTGTGGGACCTAGGGCTGTGAATGCGACCTTCGGCGTCATTCCAAAATCGTACTTGTTCAGGGTGAAGCTAGGCATTCCTTGGCTAGTTTCCATGAACGAAGTCGCTTTCGTTATTCATTAGTGTCTGAAATTCTCTCGCGAAGGTGCAGTGCATGTCGTGCAAGGTATTGGATACCAACTGATGGTATCACGTGGGGGTTATTCGCTAGATCATTTTTGGCCCGCCCCGGTCGGTCCACTTCCTCCAAGAATGGATTTGCTTTATTGAAATTATATTAAGTATAAAATCAAGGGCAAGGTGCAGCCGAAAATGACCTACCTTGTATCATAGTAGTAGGTTGCTTCTTCCTCTCGAAAGGGGAAGGAGAAGTCCACTCGCACTCAGGAGCCTTCTTCTTCCTCTGCAATTCCATCCGCTTTTGCCTCCCGTCCTACTGCGGTGCCTTCGACTTCCACCTCCATGCATCTCATAGGGAGTTCTATGGTGTTGGCTTGGCGAAAAGCCAAGCATCAGGTGTTTGACATTCCCGTCTTGCCCACGGTGCCTCGGCACATTCAACATGGTAAGGGGAAGTGTCCTCGTGGAGTCACCTCTTTGTCTCAACCTCCACGGCCTCCTACTGTTCCTGCCCCTAAGGTAGCGAATGGGAAGAGGCTCGCTGCTAACGCGCTTGAGTCTGCTCCTCCACCTGTTGTTTTCATTCCTGCATCTCTTCCTCCTGTTTTTGTCCAAGAGTCACTTGCTCCGCCAACAACGGCTGGGATGGACACTCCAATGACAAAACAGGAGTCATGTTCCTCCTCAAGCTACAACTTCCAGCTCTTAGAGCCAAGGAAACTGCCTTGCACATGAGCGTAAGCATTGGAGGAAGGCTCTGGTCGCTAAGCAGGCTGATTTGCAAAAGGAGGAGTGGGAGCTAGCAGCCCCTGTTCGGTGTCTCCTCCTGTGTTCTCCTCTTCCGTCCCTTCTACTTCGGCTCTTGTCACCTCGATTTTGCTTTCAGCTCCCCCCGCGAGCGTGGATGACCCTCACCCTAAAAGGGTGCAAGTGTTCATTGCTCCCTCTGTTGAGCCTCCTCTCTTAATGTCCCTTCCGGACATCCCGCCTTTTACTAGAACCGTGCATATGTCGAATACCTTGGTGGACGGTTTTCTCCTCTGCTCCTCACCTTTCGCTTCCTCTGTGGGAATCTCGCATCCTTCGACGAAGCGCAAGTGGGAGGACGACCCCACTGGTTTTGCTTTGGTTTGCGTCGTCCTAATGACGGAGGCTGCCCCAGCGTCCCCTGAGTTTGTCACTACCCCCAAGTCTTTGGTGAGGTCGGCAGTGGATCTCGAGCGCCTCCTTCGTCGCCCGCCTAGTTGATACATGGCACTCCTGTCAAGTGCATGTTCAACTCAGTGGACGAGGTCCCGACTCTGTCGGCGATTTTTGCTAACTCAATGACGTTTACCTCACAGGAGTTGAACGAAGAAGACCTTGAGGGGCCCTCTTCCTTGGCTCTTGTCGCAGGAGAGTCGAAGGGTGCTCCCCTTGCTATCCCGCCCTTGCAGGCTCATTCGTCTTCCCCTTATAACAATCTAGATTGTGAGAAGGACGACCTCCTAGTTCATGAGGACTAGGAGAGCACCTCTTCTTTATCTGTAGATTAGATTTGTTTGTGTGTTGTGTTCCCCCTATAATTGTTTTATGTGTTTCTGGAGGACCCTTGTCACCCTTGTAGGTGTTTGGATACAGGAGTGTTTTGTGTCATAAACTTCTTCTATTTGTTACATCATTTTTCCTTTGTTGTGCCTTGATTTTTGACAATTGGGGACAATGCAAAGTGTTGGGGGCATTTAGGCCTCCCTTCCATGTTGACCCAATTTTTTTATTTTTATTTTGTTTTCGCGTAACCTTCTTCACGATCTAATATAGTAGGGGATTGCTAATAGTTCATATATATTATATATTATATATTATTATATTATATATATCTATCTATATCTATGAGCATTTCTAAATTTTATTACATTTCAAGTCTAAATCTTATTATTACATTTCAATTCTAAATTTTATTATATTTCAAGTCACCTTCTGAGATGATGAAAATGGCATTATCACCTGCAGTGACCTTTCTAAGGCATCCCTATTGGTTGAGGCATCCTGATGAAGAAACCAATCTGCTGGTTACTTCATGCCTTTGTGAAGTGATGAGAATTTTGGCACCCCTGCTGCCCTATGATGACGATATTATAAAGAAAGTACTACACATGATTGTAGAAAGCTTGCAGGGTCTTGATGAAACTAATAGCAGTCAGTACTCCACGAGAGCTGCTATAGTGAAGACATTCTTAGATCTCAGAACAAGTATATTGCTAATGGATTTGGGTATGCGAGATCAAATATATTATCTGTTCCATTACCTCTTCATTTCAACTTGGAGAGAACAAGAGGAGGATGCAGATGCAGCCTTGAGAAACATTCTAGTTCTAACTGTCAATGAGATGGATGACATTCCTAAACCCGTCCTAACTCTTCTACTAAACGTTCATGAACAAGAAGGAAAGATTTCTTCTGCTGCTGATAAGTTGATCAAAGATTTGTTCAATTAGTGCGAAGGGAAGTTGAAGCCTCATTTGAAGAAGATGGTGCAAATAAACGAGATGGGTTCTTATGCTGAAGACATGAATAAAAATTTGTTTTTCAATGATTTTGTGGCGGATTCTCAAGATGTACCTTTAGATATGCATTTGTCTATGCACACTAAGGATGAGTGCAATGAGGCAACTCCAATTTTGGATTCACATGAAGAATTTATGACAAGTAACCAAGAAGACCTCATTGGTATGCATGTGACAATTAATGATAAGATCAGTAATATACCTACTCATGATGGGCCCATTGAAGGTATAAAAGATGGAGTTTTCCAAATAGCTAGCATTGATGACTCCTTACTTCATTACGGAGTTGGTGTCATGGGTGGTTTTGGGTTTGATTATCAAACTAAGTTCTTGGAGAGAGATACTTGTAGTTGTGAAGATATCAGTTTTAGTAAGTTGGGAGGTGACTTATTCAAAGAGTCAACACTCCAAGAGGAGTACAATGAGCACTTTCCTTTTGATCAAAATAATCAGCCCTTCAGCATTTGGGATCCAGGTGTGAAGGCACCTAAGGAGAAAAAGAACCTGTGTGGGATAAATTTCCCTTTGATCCTGATAATGTTCAAAAAATCAGTTTACAATGCAAGCTATGAGATGACCATTGGAGGAGATGCCTTTGAAGAAGAAGCTTGCTCGACAAAGTTCCATAATGACTCTTTTGAAATGGTTGCAGCCATTAAGGAAGAGTTTCCTGCTACTAGGACTTTCAGAACAGCACCTATTCATGAGCAACATCTTCATTCCAGTGATAATAATCTGAATGTTGAGTGGGAAACTCTTATGCACAAAAGACATCAGCCCAACTTCTCAAAGAATCCAGTAGAGGGACAAGATGAAATGGATCTTGATGAGGATTCTATATCAGCAATCCGTGGGAATTTAATGCTTGAGTTTGGGTTTGCCTTCACATTTGATCAAAGTGACAGTGAGGTGGAAGCAGATTTAGAAGACCATAGGGTTCTTGATGATGAAAAGTTTAGGATGTTTTTGAAGATAAATCTGATTTACCAATTTATAAAGCTAATTGCAAGCAAAGGCTTGAGAAGAACTTGTAGAGTCTGATCCTCTTCATGATATTGAGCATTTACAGCTAGTTGGTGGTGAAAGACAAGAGTCTTGGAGCAGCTATGAGGGTAGCAAAGACAAAAAACAAAGTTCTGGTTTTGAAAAACAGCCTATTAAAGTTCACCATCCTTGCATACTTATGAGTGGGAAGGTCAATTCATGGTATCCGTTGAAGATGTGGTGCAAGCCCTATCGGAGCAGCTCATAGTTGATTGAAGAACTCTTATGGAAGGCTTCAGTTGAAGAGCGGGAAGGAGTTAGGGATGGAGTCACTCTCCTTGATTTGCAATTCATCAAAGACTCCTTGGAGACTATGAAATCAGATATCTATGCTAGAGTAGAGATCAGGAGTTATGCCTTTGAATTCACAAAGAAGGCCATTAGTGCATTCCAAGGAAAAGAGGGAAAGGTTGATGTAATGTCCCTTCTCTCAATTGTCGATTGGTTAGTTGGTGCCTATTCCGGAGACCGTAGGCTACTTGGAGGGTGAAATTAGGGTTTCCTATTTTTGAGGAGATGGGTGCTTGAAGTTTGGAAATTGGATTGCGGATTCTTTCTGGGTTTTCAGAGAGCTTCGCAGTGGTATGGACCGTTTGGTGTTCTGAGCAACTTCACGAATTTACTATTTTTAGTAAATTCTATTTTTGGCAGTGGACTAGTTGGTTTCTGTTCAGTTGGCTCTCTTCTTCAGGCGATTCAGTTGGCATTGTTGTTTCTGGCTTCCTGAGGCATTTCTATGGAGAGATAAGTTATTTTCATATTATAATGTTATATTTTAATATTATACCCCCTTGGCCTAGCATTATAACTTTATGTTGTTTTTAAAAAGGGGACATTATGGGTGAATGCCTCATCAGGAGAAGTTTAATTAATTCAAAGGTTCAAAAATGCAAAGGAGAGTTGGACGCCAACCTTGAAGGGAAGATTATTTTAAAAAGAGAAAAGTTAATATTATTGCTTCTAGAAGTGGACGCCACCTTGGAGGGGATGAGTCAACTAAAATTTGAATTGCTTTGACTTCTGTTTTTGGCGCACTTTCTAGAGACTTCTGGAGATGCTCTTCAAGCTTATAAAAGGAGACCTCTTCTCTTCATTTGATTATCTCATATTTTCAGTAAAGTTATGCTGCCGAAATGGTGACAGATTGCTTCGAGGAAAGCACACCTCCTAGCTTGGCTCATCTTCTTGCTTGAAAGATAGCAACTAGTTGAGAGGTAGATTGTAGTGAGTTTGTTTTCAGCATTGCATTTGAGTTCCTAGCATATTAGTACAGTTTCCTTGCATTTAGTCATGTTTTTGGAGTTGCTGAATATCACAGCTGATTGTAAGATTTGCTCATATCTCTTGAAATAAAAATACTATTGTTTTGGGTATTGCATCTATCCTTTTATCTATGTGGGGCGACCATTCAAGCAAATTTGCAGATTTTATTAAGGTGTCTTTGATTTTATAAAGCAAAATCGCCCTTGCTGCTGGGCCGTACCATTTGGGAGAGCTTTGGTTTCCGTGCAAAAATAAATAAAGGCATTTTGGGTGGGTTTCAGTGTCTTAACTTGGGCGCCATCCTCCTTAGAGCATTTTGCATCTGATATCTCGTCATTTGGGTGAGTTATGAGTTAGATATGTGCATTTAGTTGAGTTATGCTGTTGCTGGTTGCTTCATTTCAGTCGCTGGTCTGTCATATCAGTCCTATATAAATGCAAATTTGTGAGGAGTCTGAGTTTAGAGAGGTTTGTTAAGCATTGAGGAAGTCTTATATATTATTGCAGCATTGAAGAACTTGAATTACTGGGCTTTGGCAAGCATTCTAACATATTGTAGCTGATTAGTAGTACTATCAGCAATTCTCCTCTCATCTTTCATTTACTTTATTGTACTTCCCGCTGCATAAGTGGAAGAGGTGGCTTGCCGCCTATTTACTTTCAGTTAGTAGTTGTAGGGACCCTCTGACCATATGCTCGCCATCACTCGGTGCCATCCTTGGTTAGAGTTACTTCAGCTCATCTTGCATTAGATCCTCTGACCATATGCTCGTCTGTCCTAGACGCATTCTTGGTTAGAGTTCCCTTCCAGTTTGCATCTGCATTAGATCCTCTGACCATATGCTCACACCTTGCCCACATCGGGATCCTGGTGTACATTTTGGTTAGAGTTGCTTTCCGCATCGTTTTGGTTTAGAGCTAACCTTAACGAGGTGCATGTTGATTGTAATTGAAAAAAAAAACAAAAAAAATTGAGTCCAGGACCATTACGGTTGATGAGCTTACTCTTGAGCTGGAATCAACGAAGGACATGTTAGAGAATGCTCAGTTGGCTCTAATGAAGGTTGAAGATCAGCTAGCTGATTTCAAATGTCTCAAAAAGCAAGAGAATGAACTAAGAGCTGAAGAAACCAAGCAAGTAATTGAAGAGTTTGATTGTCTTCAAGAGGAGTTTGATTTGGAGGATTTCCCTACGAAATCAAAGGTTGCAAGTGCATGCATAAGTGGGTTAGAGGATAAAGTCTCCACATGGGAGGTGTTGAATCATGGTGTCTTCCACATCTTTGACATCAAGATGTTGTTCAAACATGGTTTGGTAGCTGCTGAAGTTTTCATTACAACAACAAGGAGTGAAAATTTCAGACTTGTCATCCACGAAGCATGGGAGGAAGAAGGACCACAACAGGATGTGTACATGTTAGACAATCCATCCCTTGGGTTGAGTGTTGCTTTAAATCATACTAGTCCGTTTTGGGAATTGGATTTGAGGACAACAATTGTTTCATGCTCCATAGTTGTAGATGATTCATGGATCGGCTTCAGTGGTTCACCAAAAAAGTCAATAATTTCTTGAGTGTGCATTTGGTTTTGATTGTCACTTGGGGATCTATTGTGTACTTCTTCTGATGTGTGGCAGATCATTCTTGGTCAGGCATCCTTGTTTGGCATCCCCAATGTGGTAAGACGAAGCTTATTGGGTATGGTAGGAAGGATCCTTGGAGGGATAAGGATCAAAATTTCATAATTAATGGTGTTGTGACCTTCCTTACCAACCACTTGATGGTCCCATTTCTTCATCAACAAATGAATTGGAGAGAAATTTTAAATATGGGTTGGAGAGATGAATAGATGGTTATCCTTGGGACTGTTCATTAGCTTAGATAGGGGAAGATTTTGAGACATGAGCTTGCTGATTGGTTGCAAACCAGCCACCTTACATGGAGAGTTACTCTCGTTCAGGAGAGATGGTTCATTATTTCTTGTCAAAAAGGTGGAAAATTTCAATTGGAGATTGCTTTGGTGTGTTTTTGGTTTTCCAACCACTTATGAGTTGTTTGGGTGCAACAAAATGCTCATTCCGCATGCTCATACTTGGGAATTCTTATGGCACTGCTATTATCCCATGTGTAGAGCGCAATATACTTCACTGATCCTAGCCTTGAACAACAGAGATTAGTGGTTTCTTCAGATTTTCCCTACTCTCAGAGTTCATCTTATGGGGGTTTGTGATGCAAATTCTAATAGTTTCCTTGCAATATTGGTTTAGAACAGTGAACCCTCACATGCTTTGGTTCATCATTTTGAGACTCTGTCACATATGTAGTCATGGCTCTGTTCGATACCATATGGAGATACGCTGAGGAGTATGGTTCTGATTTGAGTAGACTATCCTTCCTATTGCCTAGGATTGTGTTAGACATTGGCTTTGCAGATATTGACTTCTCAAAGTCTTTTGGGAAAAAGTTGTTGTAGAAAATTGATTTCAGTCCTTCCGAGCTTTTCAGTTTGAGTTTCATACATGGTAACCATTTTAGGTTACAAGGGAGGTTAGTGCAGATTTGGTACGATGTTTTCACTTGTGTGACCAGAGTGGTGCAACATTGACATGGTGGGTCCTTTCAGAGATGGACATGGGACCCTAGGATCCTACTTGGTTTGGTGTGGATCAATTTAAATTTTCAAAAGTTCGGGTGGCATTGCTTGAGGACAAGCAATCTTCGAAAGGGCAGACTGTAATATCCCCATTTTAGCCCTACGCTTTTCCATGACTATTAGCCTAATTCCGAAGGCCTGTAGGCTAGTCAGAGATGGAAATTAGGGTTTCCTATTTTATAAGAAGTTTCAATTGAGCTTTTGAGGGTTTGCATGCAGGAGTTTTCTAGTAAGGTTTATGGGTCTTTCTAGGTTTTCAGAGAGCTTCAAAATGGTGTAACATGCATCTACATTTGATGACCTTTTTTGGACTTACTAGGTTTAGTAAGTTACGACGGCTGCCCGGATTGTGCTTAAAATGAGTTTGGAGTCACTTACTATTTTTAACAGTATGCTATTTTTAGTAAGTGTTATTTATGGCAGTGCTGCTTTTAGTAGCAATTCAACAGGTTTGTCTATTTCTGGCAGTAAGGCAATTCAGTTTTGGCAAAGGTATCTCCAATCTTTTTGGGCTCAAAGAGGAAAATTTATAACTTAAGTTATATTATATTTTATTGTTACTTTTGGACCCCCATGCCTAGGCGTATAACTTCAAGTTGTTTTTAAAAGAGGGGATTTTACTTCAATGCCTAAAGTGCAGAATTAAATATTTAAAAGCTGAAATATTTTCCCAAGTCTCAAATGGACGCCTAGGAAGGTGAAACAAAAAGGAAATTAATAATATTTTATTATTCCTCAACTATTGGGCGAGCTTCTTGGAGGTTACTAAAGTGATTTGAATTCCAAGAAGAGAGTTATTTATTCAATGCCTTGCTCCTTCATTTGCAACCATGAATGTTTATTGTATCGAATCCCTGCTCGAATGAATCCAGAGCTCTTGCTTCGAGGAATGCATACCTCCTAGCACCAATTCATTCAGTTTCATACTTGCAAGACAATACCTAGTTGGATTCTGAAGACTGTGCTTCATCCAAGAGTGCAAATTGAGCTTATTTCTGATTTTTGAATTCAGATTGCCATTGTATAATCTGTTTTTATGTTCTTGGGAGTGCTTGGTTGAAGCATGTTTCTGTTTGTAGGTTCTCGAGTGAATTTATTTTGGTTATGGGTATTGGTGCCAACTGTACAATTGTCTAAGGCGCCTCATTTCTCCAATTTGTAGATTTTATTACTGAGTTTCTAATTTTTGGGAAGAGGTCGCCCTCAAGAGGCCATACTTTCCAATTGAAGTGCATTGGGATTCGTGCCAAATTCTATGAGCTGTTTTGGCACTGTTTGCTGATTGGATATTGGTCGCCCAGGCTATTGGCTTCATATGCTTTCTGTTTGAAATCAATCGGACCTAATTTGATGAAGTGATGACCATTTTGGTGATTTCATAGCCTGCTGATCAGATTTTTTGTTATTTGTTGTTTCTTATGAGATCTGATATATGTATGATTTAGGCTATAATTCTGCATTGAAACATCTTGAATTGATTAGGGAATATTCTCTAACATTTTGGAGTTGTTTTGGAGACATTATTCTATTTGACTGTGCAACTAAAGTAATGCTGATTTACTAGTACTAATCAGCCTTTATATTTTTGCTCTTATTTTTCTATATCATTCACTCCCACTAAACAAGTGATTGAGTTGCTTTCATAGTCGGATTGCCGCCTATTTGTTTACTTTGTAATTTCGCTCCTTGTTTACTTTGTAATTTCGCTCCCGCTAAAAAAGTGGTTGAGCTCTTATGTTCGGTTCACCGCCTGTGCTTTACTTTTCCAGCATTTACTTTTCCTTCATGGTCGATTAGCCACCTACTACATTGTACTTTCAATTCCAAATTTCATCTAACAATCCCCTCGCACCGTATGCCCTCACCTTGCCCACATTGGGATTTTGGTGATCAGAAAGTGAAGGGTTACCTTTCAACTAGTTATATTTATTGGGCTAACGCTAGCGGTGAAGTTTATGTGCTGATAATTTCAAAAAAAACTAAGGGGAATATTACACATGGTGGTCTCACTTTGGGAGAGGTTTCCCATGCCCAAGATTGTATGCATGGGCAAATTGTTGCTATCCTCTCTCATTGCAGCCACCTTATGAGTTAATTAACATTCCCACCAATGGATTGGAGAGATATTTTGAGCAAAGGATGGCTCTATGTGGTATTGCAGTCTCTAGAGAGAAATTTTCCAGCCTTGGACATGAGTAGATGTGTTATTTTGGATGATGATTTTCAATGTTGCAACGGCTGTTCATCTTTTTGGGTGTTGATTTTCCTAAAATCAGATCTCAAGTCAACTATGTCAGACTTGGTGGGCAGCTGGTGTACTCGTTTTCAAACTTTACAGTCTCCTAGCAGGACTAATTTATGGTCTCAGATGAGAAGAATGTCAAGTTGGGGCAATCAAAAACCGTGTTTGGATAGTGTTCAATCTCTAACCAGTGGCTATTCTTATACATTCTCTTGTACTTATGATTGGGACAACAAACCTCTGCTTGTTTTGGTTCATCATTCTGAGTCTCTTGGAGTTGGAACTGTCAAAGTTTTTAGAAGTCTTCATGGTTGTGTGAGGTATTATGCTGATATATTTGTTGATCTCTTGCGAGGGATGGCTTTCCTTTTAGCGAGAAGATTTGAGCAAGTCACATATGTAGTTGTGGCTCTACTAAACACCATGAGGAGATATGTTGAGGAGTACAGTTTTGAGTTGAGCAAACTTTCCTTCTTATCGCCTAGGATTGTGATGGGCAATGGCATTGTAGATATGGACTTCTCAGAGTCGTTTCGGCAAGTGATGCTATAAGGTATTGATTTCAGGCCTCCCAAGTTTTTCAACTTGAGTCTCACAGATGGTAACATTTTGGGGTTATAGGGGAGGATAGTGCAAATTTAGCTGTCGTTTCACACTAATGTGTCCCGAGTGAGTGCGGTATCGACATGGTGGAGTCCCTTCCTAAGATGGACGCGGACCCTAGGATCCTACTTGGGACTTTGGATCAATCATATTTCAGAGTTGGTGGCATTGCTTGAGGACAGCAACCTTTAGGAAAGAAGCGGACTATAATGTCCCTTTAACCCTAAGCTTTCCGATTGACGTTAACCTATTTTGGAGCCCGATAGGCCCCTGGTCGAAGCAAAATTAGGGATTCCTATTTTCTATAGGGTTTCAGGTTTTGGGGTTGCATGCAGAGTTTTTGGAGTTTGTCTTTTTAGGTCTATTTAGGTTTTCAAAAGAGCTTCAAAGGGGATTTGTGACATACATTTTATTTGGCCTAATTTTTGACTTGCTAAAATTGGGATAACTTATCAAAATTTTGATAAAATTTGAAGATTTTCTCTTCTAAGGCACGCTTTACGAGGTGAAAAGATTAGAAAATTTCAGTTTTGGGTCTATAGTCCTTTTGGCTAACATTTTTCACTCACTCGTCCGTTTTCGTGAAATTCTGAGTCATTTTTAGTGTGTTTTTGGTCAATTTCGGGTTTTTGGGGCATCACTGCAAGTAGGGGTTTTGGTTTCTTATTACAAGTAAGTAATAGGAACTTTTTGCTCTTATTACAAGTTACTTTTTAAAAAGTTACTTGCAATGACTTGAAAAAGTTCCGATTTCACTTAAAGTCACTTGCAATGACTTGAAAAAGTTCCGATTTCACTAAAAGTCACTTGCAATGACTCTAAAAAGGTCCGATTTCTTTTATTTTTGCTTGCAATGACTTGAAAAAGTTCCTATTTGAGTTATGTAACTTGTAATTACCTCAAAAAGGTCCGATTTCATGAAAATTAACTTGTAAAGTGTCTTGAAAAGCCCGATTTGAGTTTTTAAGCTTGTAATGTGTCATAAAAAACCCGATTTCTGAAAAATGAACTTGTAATGACCTTTTGAAAACCCAATTTCCCTTGTTGTAGATCTGTTTCTCTTTATTTTTGTTGTTTCTCTTCATTTTAATGTCTTTAATCTTTTGTTATTAGGTCGCCTTTGTGTGAGTTTGAATCTGCATTTGATGGAAACGTTCATTGCTGAAAACACGTTTTTCATTTTCAAACGCCATTCATTTCCATTCTACCTTCATTCAAATAGGCGTTTTCCATATTCATTCCATTACAAAACGCATTTTATGAAAATTCCTTTCATTTCATTTAAAAAATGTCATTCTCATTTCATACGCCATACATTTGCCTTTCCATTTCAAAACGTGTTTTTAGCTAGGCTACCTTCATTTGAACGCCATTCATTTTCAGCTATCTTTCATTCATTCCATTCCCTTTTTCATTCACCCTTCATTCATTCCATTCCAATTGACCTTCATCTCATTTCATTTCACATTCACATTTCATTCCATCTCATTACCATTTTCTAGAAAAGAAGAAAAGAATAAAAATGCCCTAGAAAGCTAATCGGGATTTTTCCAATCAATTGCAAGTAGGGTATTTTTGTCTAAAATGCAACTACAAGCTAGCACAAGGAAATAAACTTGCAATGGTTTCCTATTTTTCCTACTTTGCACTTTTACTTGCAATGGCTTCCCAAAACCCCGATTATACATTTCACTTGCAGTTAGCCTTCCAAAACCCGAAATTCACTTGTGAGCCCATTTTTGCATCAATTTATCCCATCCCTTGTCAGTCTTGTTTGCATACATGATCTATCAAACCAACAAATCAAGGCATGGGCATTGTTTTATAACAATTTCATCTTGAATAAGGTGTTATGGGTTCTTCATCAGTGAACAAAAGAAGAAGAGAGATACTTGATAATTCATGAAGCGACATGAAGATCATATGAGATGAAGGATGATATTAAGATAAGAGTGGAGTGTCTTACTGGACTTAGAATCATTTCAATTCTTGTTTTGTGTAATTTGTTTTGTAATTACATATAAAGTCAGAAATTATGGCAAGTGGCCATGCTACTCGCATTATTGAAGATTGTAATTACATGTAATCAAATTACAAGTCAAGATAAATTAGGATTGTAATTTGGAATAAGTCAATTGCAAGTAGTTGGTGGTTGAGAGAATTTCTCAAGTTAGTTGGGATCCTCCCACCTTTTTCTCATGACCTCTCTCCTATAAATACTTGAGAGGGTCCTTTGTAATTGATATCTTTTTGGCAAGCAAGAAAATTCTGCAGAAATTTGTACTCATAAAGACTTTGAGCTTTATAGTTATAAGTTGATCTTTTTCAAATAATATCAAAGAGTTACAGATTTCAGACTTTGTGTTGAAATCCTACTTTGCATCCATTGTGTTCTTATGTCATTTTGGAGCATTACTTTGTGATTATTTGAAGATTGTGGAAGATTGCTAGGAAGAACTTCAATTGAAATATTTTCAGACTTTGTGCTGTCAATGTTGAAGATTGAATTCATAATTTAGAAATTAAGAAGAATTACAAGTCTTTGTGCTTGTAACGATTCCCATTCATAGTAGTTAATAAATACATCATATTTGCAGACTTTGTGCTGTCTTATGTTGTATATTATCATTAGAATTATCTTTCAAAAAGGGTAGATAGGATTGCAGATTTTCAAGACTTTGCACTTGAGGTTGTTTTCCCGTCCCGAAGGAAGTGACGGAAGTCTTTGAGCTTTCAGGAAACTTCATTTCCTTTCTACTGAATTTATTGCAAGCTGCTGTTAAAGTTTATTTAAAAGTCCATATTACTTTTTCTGTGAAAAGAAAAGAGTTTAATCTTTCCTGAAACAAGAGGAGAGATTATCGTTCCACCCATATTTGTTTTTAGTTAATTAGATAGGGGGAGCCTTCCCTTAAATAGGAGAGTTTAACTCACACACTGTGTTGAAATCACCATTTTGTCAAACCTCCTAAGTTTACAAAATATTCAACCAACACATTTCAATCAAGGATATTTTGGACTTACTATTTTTTAGTAAGTTCTGACTACCAGGTTGTGCTCAAAAGCAGAGTTTGGAGTCACTTACTGTACTAGCAAGTGTTATTTTTGGTAGTGCAATCTGGCTGACAGCTTCGACAGGTTTCTAATTCTGAGTGGGCAGGTTCTATTTTGGTAGTGGCTTCTCCAACATTCTTTGGAGCTGAAAGTTTCATAATTTGGGATTTATGTTATATTTTAGGGTTGCTTGCAGACTACGCCTAGGCAACATAACTTAAGTTGTTCTTAAAAGTGGACTTCATAAGTTTTGGATGCAAAATTGAAGATAAATACATTTCTAAGGTTTAAATTATGCCTTTTCAAGTTGAACGCCCAAGTATAAGGGATAAAGTGATTTTATTAAATATAATATTGCTCCAAATGTGGCATCCCTTTTGGAGGGAAAAACAAATTCAAACTTCTGGGTTTGGAAATCTATATATACTATGCCTTGCCTCTTCATTTGGGATCCATTATCTTTTCATAACGAAGTGCTGCTGAATTTTATTCAGACTCTTGCTTCGAGGTTGAGATACCTCCTAGTTTCTTCATCAGTTTTGAGTTTGAGAGACAACTCTTAGCTGATCAATGAATGCTTCTTCATTCAGAGGTTGCAAATTGAGATTCAATGGTGATGGCTACATTCGTGTTTTCAGTTTGGTGTGGCTTTGATGTCTTCTAGAGACATTTTGGTGTGTTCTTCGTTGTTTAGAGGGTTTTTTTGGAGTGCTTCTTCATACCTAGCTAACACACATTTATACTCATACCTTTCTGGTGACTTGACGGATTTTTGTAGGTATTGGCTCATCTTGTTCTTGGATTCTGGGCGCCCCTTTGCCTAGAATCTTGCAATTTTAGAAGGAGAATCTGATTTATGGTTGTTGGTCGCCCTCCTTGGAGTTGTGCCCTTTGGTCATTACTGCATTGGGAAGCATGCAAAAATAAACAGAGTTATTTGGAGGAGTTTTTTTTCTTGAACTTGGACGTCTAGCCTGTAGGCATCATTCGCCTTCAGTTTGAGTACATTTGGAGGAGTTTGGAGGGAGTTACGAGCATTTTGGTGATTTCCAGGCTTGCTGATCAGAAAATCAGAACGCTGCCATTTTATATCAGACCTAGTATTTTCAATATTTCGTCTTTTTCCCTTGATGCTTATCTATGTACTTATCATGGAGATGATTGTCTAGCACTAGGGCCTTCATATTTCTATGTTATCTCATGATACTGTGTAAAAGACTCAATATTGTAACGCTGTTTTCAGTAGTACTGATCAGTTCCTTCATTTTTGTTCTTGTGTTTTCATTCCCACTGAAAAGTGGAAGAGGTTGGCTTGTTGCCTAGTTGCTTTCTGTTTTTGTTACCCACTGAAAAGTGGAAGAGGCTGACTTGACGCCCAAGGGTTTTACATTTCTATTTACTTTCCTTGTAGCCCGCTGAAAAGTGGAAGAGACTGGCTTGCCGCCTAAGCAATTCTATTTTCTATATTGGTCGGCTTGCCACCAATAACATTTGCACTTCCAACATTTCAGTTTATTGCTAACAAATCCCCTTACACCATATGCTCTCACCTTGCCCACTTCGGAATCTGGGTGATCAAAAAGTGAAGGGTTGCTTTCAGCTTGTCATCTTTCTTGGGCTAATGTTAACAGGTAAAGTGTTGTGTGCTAAAAAATAAGAAAAAACTAAGGGGGATATTTCAACAAGTCAGAAATACTACTTTAATGTTGTTGTTTTGATACAGTCCAGCCACCAAGAAGATACATTTGAGTACTTACAAGTGTTAGGCAATCTCTTGTGGAGGTTATGGATGATGAAAGAAATGACTCAAGGAGGGTTATGGATAAAAATTTCAAAATTAGCACTGTTGTCTTCTTTTCAATCAGCCAACATATGATTCCATTTACATACTTACAAGTGGATTGGAGAGAAATTTTAATCAAGAAATGCAGCATTGCTCAATTGGTGATTCTTGAGGAGGTATTTTCAGTTGATAGAATGTTCAGATTTCCTATTCTTACTAAAATATTTCAGTTTGGCAATAGCTATTCCTTTTTCAGGGTGCTGGTTTTGAGAAAATCAGATTATAAGTTGCTGATTTCAGACTTAAACAGCTGTGATATCGTGCATTTTCAGACCACTCAGTCATTGGGAAAGGTTAGTTTATGGTTTTGGCCAAAGAGAATAGATATTTCAACTAACCAAGTTCTGTATTGGATGGGGAATTCAACCACCAAACAGTGGTCATCTCTTGTCTTCAGTTTGCATTTGTGGTTTGGACAACAGACCACTGCATAGTTGTCACTGTCATGTTGGAGTTCAAGAAGATAAAACTGAGAAGGTTAGCATTAACTTTTTCAAATTTATCAGAATGGTGCAATGGAAACTTAGTAAAGGAAAGCAATTTTTTAGGAGCTTGTTAAATTCTTGCAAAAAGATTGTTTTCTTTTAGCAAGAACAGTGAAGGAGGTTTTAATTGCAGGTGTATTAAAACATAGTGCATCAATAGGACTTACAAACCTCCTAGATTGATTTGGAACCCTAGAGCCATATTGATTATTCAAGATTGAACAATTGGTTGAGACATGCAATTGTTTGAGGACAAGCAATTCTAGGGAGAGGGAGGACTGTAATGTCCCCATTTTAAACAAAATCAATTTGTGGACAATTAGCCTATTTTCCCAGTTTTCCCATAGCCTAATTGGTAAGGGATAACTCCAAAGTTCTTGGAGAGCACGAGATCAATTTAGCAAAGTTGTTGATCATGGCAGTGAGTTCAATTGCTGGTGTGGAGCACATTGATCCTTTCAAAATTGTTTTTTGGCCTTTTTGGAGCTCTCCAAACTTCTTGGGAAGTTTGTTATTTTTATAAAGTCACCTAATTATTTTTATAAAGTCAACCAATTATAAAGTTATTTTTATATGTGGCACTAACCAAAATATGATACACCAACCTCCTACTAGATGAAGTATTTGTTCTCCTTAATAATCTTCCTTCCAAAATCTGCCTTTGAATGATATTCAATTAATTTCTCTCCTCAAACCTGTTGGCATATGTATGATTTTTCAACTTGCTCTCCACACACTCTTTTCCACATTCCACAACCTCTATTTATTCTTTCTCCAAGGGAGGCGACTTCATGAATGGATGTCATTTTGCAAAGGGAGGCAACTTTCAATTTTATATGCACCTTTTCACACCCAAATTTGGGTCCTCCATTAAGGGGTTCGCCGTTAAAAATAAAATATATTTATTTACATTTTAATTCCTCAAATATGGACGCCACTCTTGAGGGTTGGGAGGGGGGCGCGGGCGAGCGGGGGGAAGGTATACAAAAGGAGGGTGTCAAAATACCAAGGGTCGACCTCATAAAATACATAAAATCTTTTTATGGATATTTCCTCCATGAGCGCTATCACAAGGGAGTCGGATATCATTAATTTAATTCATCTTTATCATTGTTCATTGCTTCCTTTGATAACATAGATTTTGTCCTTGGAGGCCTTTGATTTGCTTCAGCAACACCTTATGGTTCTTCTTTGACATCACTG